>PVKN010021654.1:0-15449 GCA_004027915.1 Capromys pilorides
CATATTAAGAAATGGTTCGTTTGACCACTCATTCATTCTTTCTTTGCTGGTTTTCCTGTAGCCTTTTAAAGTGAAGCTAACTATACAAAATTCTCTTTATTTTACCTAGTACATTTTTAAGAGATAAAAAAAGAAAAAAAAAAGATAAACACCTTCCAAAAATTGTATTCATAACTCATAGAGGAAGCTGTGAGGGTTTTATCTTTATTTGTAAAAATGATCTTATACTCTTAGTTGTGCTTATAATATTGTTCATGCTTTCTATAGTGTTAAAGTAAAAAGTTTCAGGAGAATCAGCCAAATGGTAAGGCATTTCCAGTTGTTTACGTGGATATCTTCATGTGATTTAGAGGTCCTTTCTCTCCTACCTGAAATTCTCCCTTCTCCCTAGATTGCTAAGAGTTCACAGTGGGCTGTGGCAGGTCATCTCAGTCTGGCCCAGGGTGTACTCAGCAGTGGAGCCTTCCTGGGCTGGCCTGGCTAGATTTGAAACCCACATTGAGCCTGCAAGTTCACAGTGTGACTACACAGGGGCGACCGTTTTCAAAGAGAGGTGGAAGTGCTGCTTACACCATGATAATTACATGGGGGAGAAACCTGATGTGACAGAGAAGCGAAGTGGAGGCCTTTTACTGGATCTGTGCTTGTTGGAGGCCTCTTCCAAAACAGAGAAAAATAGAGAACCCTAGGCTATTTTATTCAATTTACTGATACTTTGCAGCTCTTATAACTTCTGTCCAGTAGATTAAGTCTTCCCTAGAGTTTCAAGACAACCGTATCCATATATCCTATGTGTATATTGTTCTAGAAATTTTATTTACTTTTATGCATTTACTACAGAGCCTATAGGGTCTTACTACACAGATTGAACTCATAGTGATCTTTCTGTTTTCAGCCTCCCAAGCACTGGCATTATAGCTATGCACCACCGTGCCCAGGCTCAGTCGCCATGTCAGCGCACCCCAGGGTAGAGGGTTGCGGTGGCACAGCACCTTGAAGATTCAAGCGTAGCCCCTAAGCTCTGCCTCAGCAGACTCTTTAATCTGCTTAGCTATCTGACTGGCCCTGTTCTAGAAATTTTAAATTGTCCCAGTTTCAGTGTTCTTACATCTGAATTTTTTTCTTCATGTTTCTCATTGGCTTTGTGAATGATTTGGGATACATACCTCAAATAAACATTTACTTAACATGAATAGGACTAACAGATTCATCACTAGAACCAACAGAATACTTTAAAATTAGTTTTTTCAGTACTTGTAGAAAAATTTAAAATTGATCTAGGTGTTAGTGTGCTATGCTGTCTTCTTCTTCTCCTCTTCCTCTTCCTCCTCCTCCTCCCCCTTCCTCCTATTTCTCTTCTTCCTCCTCCTCCTCCTCCTCTTCCTCCTTGTTGTCGTTGTTCTCCTCTTTTTTTTAATTTTGTTTTACCTTCTTGTTGCAGCCAAATAGGTAAGATACTTATTGCAGGTTAAAAAGATGTATGAACTATAAAATAGAAATTTTCATTAGCAAACAGCAGAATCACTTTATCAACAAAGAGTTTGCTTTTAATCTTCTGTGGTAGGGTCCTGTGTGTCTGAGACAGCCATTTGGCAAGAACAGCAAATACAGTGTGAACAGTTAATTTACATTTTGGAAAGGATGGGCTCCTTTAGGGGACAGGGTAGAAAGTTACGGCTGTATGCTGTGTGCTCAGCAAGTTGGGCTGCCCTGTGCCTCCCTGGAAAGGAGCCAGTGAGTGGGAAAAGAAATGCCTGCATGTTGTGCTGAAACAGAATTAAACCAGGAGAAGCAGACTTTACTTTGAAGTCTTTGGTAGCTAACAGGTCCAACCAACCAATCAATCAGTCTCTCTCCCTCTCTTTCCCTCTGTCCTCCTCCTTCCTCTCCCCCTCCCCCAATTTAAAAGGACAATTTTAATTAAATGAATTTTGGTCTATGGTTATCCACCTGTGGAAACTTTTTTTAGCCATAGTTGATGACACTCATTGGAAGGTTAGCCTTGTTGGCTTCTGTGGCTGTGTTAGTTAGGTCCAAGCCTGTGAAACAGCAGGTAGTTTGTTTTGCAGCCTCTGCTTAAGCAGGGATTCACAGTAGCTGTTTAAATGGAGGTTACAGGAGGACACTGAGGTAAATGCCTGGTGATCTGAACAGTGGGAAGAGGTTTGCATCCAATGGGATTGCTTGTTTTGGAGCACTTCATTTCTGAGAGTATATTAGAACACATGACATGAAATGGTAGAGATTGCCCAGTCTGAAATTAAAGGCTTTGTCCTATTCTCAGAACTCTAGCTTCTTTTTGTACAGGGTTTTCTTGGGGGACACAGTTAAATATTATGGCAAAGGGAAACATGGCGATTTTTAATTACTGCCATCTGATAAGCAGATTCTTGATATAGTTTAATATTGTTAAATATACTTTCTATCCTTGAAAAAAAAATTTAAATTCTAAATATATGTGGCTAGGGCCAAAATACTATTTTGAATGAACTTTTGTCTGATAAGGATCTGGCAGACCTCTGTTTGCTCCATCAGGTTCTGTTTCTCCACTGATTCCTATTTCCTGCACTGCAGAGCTGCCTCCTCCCAGTCTTGTAGGCCAGGGCTCCTCCCACCTTCCTTTTTTTTCTCAGTACTGCACTCATTCCCCAGAACTCAATTCTCTACTGTTTTGTCCTGATGTGTGTTATATGTTCATGAGCTCTCTTCCCCGTCTTCCCGTGAGTTCGTTCTCTATAAATGATCATGGGTGACTAATGCTTGAGAAAGAGCAACCCATGTGTGATCTGTCCTCAGTGCCCCTCTTCTGAAACAACTCCTTGGACATACTTTTTTCTAATGTAGGTCTTATAAAAGACAACAGAAGATGCTAAACCCTCACTGTTTAAAACCTACACTCTTCATTAGGGAGGGAAAAACACAGTATTTCTCTACGTTCAGTTGTGAGGACATGGAAATAAGTGTGAGGAAGCCCATTAGACAGGAAGCTTGTGATGAGTGACTTAATCAAATTGGAACCATTCATAGTGGTTTAGCATTCCTATTTATGTATTTGTTTACTTCCTATAACAGAATACCACTGATTATTGCCTTAATGTTGTGTCAGGCGCTGCACTGAATACTTCCATTCGTGCCACACCATTTGGTCCCTTTCAGTCCTGTGTGTTACTCAGGGCAGTTTTACAGGTGTCAGAGCTGTAGTACACAGTGAGATGTATGTCTTACTCAGAGTTGGCCCAGTCATTGCTGAGTCCAGAGCTGTTTGGTTCTTAGCTTCTGCCCCACTTTCCAACTCCAGGATGCCCGGGGCTTCTCATAACAGCCATGAATTCTTACCTTTTTTATTACTATTTTAGGTGAGAGCATAATCTCCCACATTCTTTGTTCAGTGGACGCTGCTTTAATTTAGTCATATTTTCCTTGTTTTGAATGATATGAGTCAGATAAAGTCGTTTAGTGATCACTGTGTCTGTACAGTGGTTTTAGGATCTAGAGCAAAACTGGATCTGTTGGGGGAGGTACACTGCATATTCCTACTTTTAGTAACTGAATGTCCATAGCTTTCTATCTGCATTTTAATGTCTTGTATCTGAACTCCTCTATTTTTCCCAACATAAAACAAGAGTGCTAGACCAGGTGACCCATGCAATGCCTCCCAGACTTGTGAGACTGTGAGGCTGCAAGTCTGCATCTATACTTCTGGGATCACTGGAAGGTCCTCAGTGCAGACAGTGGTTTTCAGAGGTTTATGTGAGAAGAGGAGCCCTTGGACTGGACTAAAGTGTAAATGTAGTTTAGCTGTCCATAAACAGTTCTGTGTCACACACCTTTTAAGTCATACTATGTAGTATGTTGATAACATTTGTCTATTAACATTGCTTATAAAAAACAGCCATTGGGGAAGAAGCCATTGATGGAAGGTCACATGCTTTCCTTATGTTTGCAAGCATACTGAATTATTTTTAAAAGTTTTGTTTTGTTTTTTACTAGAAGTTCTAATGGGAACTCTTTAGAACAGAGAATTTCCTGCTCTCTCTTTAGTTTGTTTTCACTTGTAGAAATATAGGAAGAGACACCTAAAGACAGGAAGCAGAAGGAGGGAATAAAAGCCATAGTGGGAGCCTGGGTAACAGTCACACACACTGAGAGTTCACACAAGTTCAGTATGCTTTGGAAAAATCTAGTTTGTCTAGCATTTTGAAAGAATTTCTAGAATGAGTCTTTTCAGTCATATGTTCCAACCTCTTAGTGAGAAGTCCTTTTTGTTGAACCTGGCAGCTGTTGCCCACACCTTCACTTAGGGTGGGTGGCAGTTCAGAAGGATGAGCCTCTCTGAGGACTTTTCCTTCTCTTCGTGAGTCCTCGTAGCTTTATCCAGGTTGCACACATCTGAGATCCATTCTTGAGCTGTGGTGGTTTCCCTCCATAATGACAAACCCATTGAAATGAAAGTACATCATCTCGTATAAATATATCACTCATTAAGGCAGAAAATGAATTTTGTAAACTGGTTAACAGAATTATTTCTGCTGCATCAAAGTGCATACATATCTCTTTAGTACTAAATGTTTTTTGTCTTTTTGAGACAGGGTCTCGCTACATAGTTCAGGCTGGCCTTGAGCTCACTTTTGTAGTCCAGGCTGGTCTCGAACTCAAAGCGATCCTCCTGCCTCAGCCTTCCAAGTGCTGGAATTACAGGGGTGCGCCACCATGCCCGGCTCCACGCCCATATCTTAAGTGTGTTCTTAACAATGATAAATCCGAAGAGAATTTACTTTGAACTCTTAACTGGAAAAATAATTTTTTGTGCCTCAGTATCCCTGTTTCTATGATGAGGCCAGTAGTAATACCTATTTCCTATAACTGTGCCAGGGACAGAATGAGATGTTGACTGCAGTAACTATAAAGTAAAACATACTGCGTGTGTATAAGATGGAGAGGGCAAAAGTTCATGAGCAGGTACAGTTTAAGATGTTGGTTCTATTTTATTTTTGGTTGACTGCAATGCCTATGCTACTCTTAACAACTGCCAGACAAATAGAACAGTAGAAGGAATACAGCAGCAGTATGAAGACCCTCCTTGATCTCTGGTGCTTCCTATACAGGTTCAGGAACAGTCTAGATGACCTGAACTGGCAGTCAGGTCAAAGGCAGCATTTGGAGGGTCGAAGCCCCAGGAAATGCATGGAAGAATGGTGACCAGGAAGGCAACCAGACAGCTTTTAGTGCAGGCGTGGAGCTGTGAACAGAGGCTGGAATCAACTCAGTTCTTTAATTCAAGAATAGACTAGTACTCTCTATGTCTTGGGGGGAAAATCATGCCCCTCTTTCTCTTTATTTATTTGCCCTTTTAAAATTTTATTTTGAGACCATGTTTGGGAATAATGGAAAGTGTGATTATAAAGAGATGAGATCAAGTCTATAAAACTGAGATGATGTTCTCTAGCTGCTGTTAACCTAGTAGCTCTAATAGTAATGTCGCCAGTACTGATTGAGCTAGACACTTCGTGTGTATGACCCCTGTTCATCCTCTTGAAGCCGTGTCAGTGGATCGATTAGGGCTGTGGATTGATTTCAGCAGATATTTGAGTGCTTCCTTGGTGGATGTGAGGCTCAGACTAGCAGAATACAGCAAAAGTCTCTGTGCTTGAATGAATAGATCACAGTGCAGGGAAAGCCAGGCATGCTCCAGGAATTACACGAAGAGCTCATAATAAACTGTAGTGGCTAAGCAGTGTGACCCTGTTAACTAAGCTGCAAAGTTTCGGTAGGGTTTTTGAGAAATGCTTCCAGAGGAAGGAGTGTAAGCCGAGACAAAAGCTGTGAGGGAACAACTTGGGAGAGTACTTCTGGGCAGTCCAGCATTTGGCTATTGATGTGGACTTGTTCTCTTCCCAGATTACAAAAGTTCTGGAGAGCAAGCTCTATTTCTTAGTTCTTTTTGTGTTGTTCTCTGTTTCTAGTGCAAAATAGGTTCCAGTGAACATGAGCTGATACAGTTCATGAATGGATGGATTAGGGTTGTACAGTTAGATGTTCCACCTTCCTTGGGTTGTTTCTAATGAGTCAACATATTTGTTGAAAATATCTTGGAGCTATGACATTAGAAAATAAGAGCAAATTTAGTCGCCTTTCCTTTAAGGAGCTTTGAATCTGATCTTCAGAGACATAGAACAGACCATTCAAGAGTTACAAATGGCAGAACATGTTGAACAAGTGCCCATTCACCCTACTCCTCATCCATTGGGGAGATGGGTGGGTTGGGCTTTCTGAGAGTGTACTGTGATGCTTGGGGTAGCCAGTCTGCTGGTGGATGGCAGGGGCTGTGAGTGGGCCTTGAAAGCGTGCTGAATGACAGCTGAATATTCTGGCTGCACATAAATAGCAGCGAGTGTAGAGGAGATAGGCTGAGTTTACCTTTTCTCTCACTGCGTTCTGTAGAAACAGGATTTGGGTAAGCGATTGACGGTGCATCAGTCTCACTCCTTATCCACTATTTTCACACAGTAGTTGTTGGAAGGTCATGCATAGCTATGGTGCTGTGTTCTGTGCTTATACGACTTGTTCAGTTTCTGCTGCATCCAACAGACATGACATGAATGTCAGTACTAGTGGCACATATCTTCACAAGAGTCGCCTGCAAATCACGCCCCTCCAGAAATCATGGCTTCTTTAATGTTCGTCTAGCTGTGTGAAAAACAGGAATTTATGTAACAAACGCTGCACAGCAAACCTTTTCCTGTTTGGAATTTTTTTTTTTTTTTTTTTTTTGGCAAAGGCAGTAGATAGCTCTGTAACTCAGTGACCTGAAGTGTCCTCTTAGAAAAATATGTAGTATGATGTTTTGATAAGTAAGGGATTGTTGTAGCCTTAAAAAGAAAAAAGTCTTGAGTCAGTGAACATTCTTGAATTTTCTTAAAGATTTTATTATTATGTCTTTTGCATTTCTGTTAAAAATATCCCCACTTATACATGCCAGTGTCTCTAACAAAACCATCTTGGTGTTGTAGAGCAGCACCCTCCTTCCAAGCCAATACAGACAACCAGGAAGCTGCTATCTGAGCACCGCCCCCCCCTTAATTAAATGTGACAGGAACAGGAGTCAAGCTTCCTCTACTCCAGAGATTTTGTTGGACCTTATCTGTGTGTCTATTGTGTCCAAAGAACAAAACTGTCATGATGGAATAGTGTGCATGTGCCCAGACTTCCAGCATGTAGACAAGTCCCAGAGTATAGTGCTTGGCTGCATTTCAGTGCCCCACAAAGGCTGCCACTTTTAGAAGGGGGGTGGGAGGAGAACTTGGGTTGGTGAACACAGCACACGAGACCATAACTTGGTAAGCACATGTGTGTGTGTGTGCATGCACATGTGTTAATCCCTTCCTGTGAGATTTTGGGAGTCTTTGGAATGAAATAGGAAATCAGAGAGATGCATTCCTTAGCTTCTTTAGGGATGTATTGACCATGCCTCACAGCATGTCTTGAGTTGGGTACAGATCATAGGAGAGGAGGAGGAGGGAAGTCTTAGAAACAGGAGACCATTCCTACATGTCCCTGCAGCCCTGCCCAGTGTCCTGCTGAAAACTCCTGTTTGGCCACGTCTGACATGCACTCACTGTCTGCCCTGGCAGAAGGGCTGCTGTGTCGTAATCCTTGGGCGGAATGTAGTACAAAGGGTCAGAAGGCATTTTGAAATGTCGATTGCTCAGCTCACGTTGGGCTTCCTTCTGACTTTTTCATCTCCTGTTAGAACGTGAGATCTCCTCGCCCCTTTTCTATTTTCTACCTCCTTTCAGGGAGAAAAGATGAACTCAGTGTTTTGGAGGGGCTTGGTCCTGATGTGCTGTGGGAGATTATGTTTTGACACAGTGGTTGGCACTTGGGCATCTTTGTCTCATGGCAACAGCATGAGGATCTGGACATTGCAGCTGCCTCCCTAAGTGACCACAAGTTCAACCAGAGGTTTTTTTGTGGTCCAGAAGAGGTGCTGCAGGGAAGCAGAGTGCTTGGTCAGCTGAGCCTTACACCCAGTTGGCAGAGGAGGTCAAGAAAGCCTGGGAGCCATGCACACAGCTCCTTCCACAATAGTCTAGGGTACCCAGAATCCTGTTCCCCGACATGATGAGGGGAATAAGTAGTGACCCTGCCTCATGCAGTGCTTGCTTCCTCACTTCTTTTCCAGTGGTATTCCACACACTCAACCAAATGTCAGCTGTCTGGCTGTGTAGTGAGTTGGAAAATCACATTTATCTTGTCTGTGGCTGAACCCTTACAGGCTATGGCCCCTCTTTCCTACATATTTGTGGTTCTAAATTTTTATGTATAATAACTGCTAAACTCCTGCCTACTGCCCAGTGAATAGGTGTGTAGAAGCATGCTGTAGAATTGCGTTCTCCACCCCTTCTTACCCTCTGTAGTTGTCTTGGACAGAATGTAACCCTAGATTCAGTGTCATAGAGTTGGTATACTTCTGGTTATTTAGGTAAAGGGATACTACTTGAAATTAAAAAATTTAGCTGATCAAATACAAAGATGATCATTTTATTCATATTATTTACTTATATTTGCCTATTGGACTTTGAAGGTATAAATCAATCTACACATTACTAATTTTCATGTTTTTAATTCTTTATTGGGATCTATCTCCATTTCTCTCTCTCTCTCTCTTTTTTTTTTTTTTTGACATAATCATGTGGGTCCAGTGATATTAAATCTCTCACTTTGCATAAATGTTTTATCTCCTCTGTCGACAATTGAGAGTTTTAAGAGTAATAGAATAGAAAAAGTTTTTGATGGCACTTTTGGTACAAATTCTTATTTGCATAGCATTGTGGCTGAACAAAACTTAGTTGGTTAGTAAACTGATCCTGTAATCCACTCATAAAAACATAACTATGTAAAAGAAGGTATTTCTTTTGTTTGTTTTGTTTTTTGGCAGACCAGGGTTAGGACTCAGAGCTTGCATCTGCCAGGCAAGCACTTGTGCCACGGAGCTATCTCCCTGGCCCCAAAAGAAGGTATTTCTAATCATACTTATTTACCTTAAATAGTGCTAGATACTATTTTTAAGGTATGGTACTGTTTTTCATATGTCCGTTTTAGATCTTTTGTAGGGGGCCTGGAGCGTGGATGAGTGTTTTGATTGAATTTTTTTTTTTTTTTAAATTAGTATGGGACCTATAGGGTCTCACTACACAGATTGGACTCATAGTGACCCTCCTGTTTTCGGCCTCCCAAGCACTGGGATTACAGGTGCATGCCACCATGCCCAGTCTACCAGGAACTGTTAAAATGATACTAGTTTTCCTTGTGATATAGGTAGAATAGTGAGCTTTCCAAATGGGAAAATACTGCACTTCTAACATGACCTTTTTTGCTTTACAGAATTCAATTCGCCATAATCTGTCCCTGCACAGCAAATTCATTCGTGTGCAAAATGAAGGAACTGGAAAAAGTTCTTGGTGGATGCTGAATCCAGAAGGTGGCAAGAGTGGAAAATCCCCCAGGAGAAGAGCTGCATCCATGGACAACAACAGTAAATTTGCTAAGAGTCGAGGCCGAGCTGCTAAGAAAAAATCATCCCTCCAGTCTGGCCAGGAAGGTGCTGGGGACAGTCCTGGATCACAGTTTTCCAAATGGCCTGCAAGCCCTGGCTCTCACAGCAATGATGACTTTGATAACTGGAGTACATTTCGCCCTCGAACTAGCTCAAATGCTAGTACTATCAGCGGGAGACTTTCCCCCATTATGACAGAACAGGATGACCTGGGAGATGGGGATGTGCACTCTCTAGTATACCCACCGTCTGCTGCAAAGATGGCTTCTACTCTGCCCAGTCTGTCTGAAATAAGCAATCCTGAAAACATGGAAAGCCTTTTGGATAATCTCAACCTCCTCTCATCCCCAACCCCATTAACTGTGTCAACCCAGTCTTCACCTGGCAGCATGATGCAGCAGACAACATGTTACTCGTTTGCACCACCAAATACTAGTCTGAATTCCCCCAATCCAAACTACCCAAAGTACACATATGGCCAATCCAGCTTGAGCCCTTTGCCCCAGATGCCTATGCAAACTCTTCAGGACAGCAAATCTAATTATGGAGGATTAAATCAGTATAATTGTGCCCCAGGACTCTTAAAGGAGTTACTTACTTCTGACTCTCCTCCCCATAATGATATTATGTCACCAGTTGATCCTGGGGTAACTCAACCCAACAGCCGGGTCTTGGGCCAGAATGTGATGATGGGCCCTAGTTCGGTCATGTCAACCTATGGCAGCCAGGCATCTCATAACAAAATGATGAATCCCAACTCCCATACCCACCCTGGACATGGCCAGCAAACCTCTTCAGTCAACGGGCGCTCCCTGTCCCATGCAGTGAATACCATGCCTCATACCTCAGGTATGAGCCGCCTGACCCCAGTGAAGACACCTTTACAAGTGCCTCTTTCCCATCCCATGCAGATGAGTGCCCTGGGCTATTCCTCAGTGAGCAGCTGCAATGGTTATGGCAGGATGGGCATTCTCCACCAGGAGAAGCTCCCAAGTGACTTGGATGGCATGTTCATTGAGCGTTTGGACTGTGATATGGAGTCCATCATTCGGAATGACCTCATGGATGGAGATACCTTGGATTTTAACTTTGACAATGTGTTACCCAACCAAAGCTTCTCACATAGTGTCAAGACAACAACACACAGCTGGGTGTCAGGCTAAGAGTTAGTGAGCAGGTAAGTTCTCCCCAGGAGTGAAAGGCCTTTTGAGAAATAGAAGTTAAAAAGAGAAGGGTATAGTAGCTTGCTATGTGTCTTCTATGGTTAGCACCTTTTCGATGTCAACCAGCTGCCTTTGCAGAGAAATGTGTTTTATTATTCATTCCCTGCCCCCCACCTTTTGCAGCTTATCAGCTTTTCCTTCATATTTAATCATAACAAAGATTTCTGCTACTGATTTAAATATTTTCTTTTGATAGTGGCTACATATTTTTAGTAGCTCTTAATAATTGTTTGATGCAGATCAAATTCTGAAGTTTCTTTTTAATAGAATTTTTGTTATTGGATGATTTTAGGGCTATTTGAGAATGATCTAACTTTTCCCTGCAAGTATGTCTGTTGCCCTCATTTGTTAAATTGAATTAATTTGACTACATTTTCATTGTGTGGTTTTTTTCTTCCCCCTAGGCTACAAAGTCATTCAGATTGTCTGACAGCAAGAACTGAGAGAAGCAGTCCAAAGATGTCCTTCACCCATCCTTTTGGTTTTCTTGATTTAAAAAAAAAAAAAAAAAAAATTCCTTCCTTTCTTCCTTTCATCAGAGTTGGCAGCAGAGTTACTTTTCCTGTACAGGATGTTTGCCTAATGTTGCAGGTTTTGCCTAATGTGCTGCTGTAGATAAGGACTGTGCCATTGGAAATTTCTTTACAATGAAGTGCCAAACTCACTACATCATATACTGCAGAAAAGACTTTTAGATCCTGGTGTGCTTTCAGGTTTTTGTATATGAACAGTAGATACAAAATTGTATTTGTGTGTTTTTGTTTTTTTTAAATATTCATTTGGTCCAAGGAAAGTTTATACTCTTTTTGTAATACTGTGATCATGTCTTGGTAAGTTAAACATTTGTTTTTACTACTGTTTTCTGCTGAAGTGATAAATCACAAAAACTGAGATCCCACCCATCTATACCGAGTGATTTTGGACTGTTCACATGCCACAGGATTCACAAGAGAACCCAGTAGCCTGTTACTGATCTGCTGAGATAATGGACTGGTCAAACTTTTTGGGGAAAAAATAGATTAAGCGCCAGCCTTGTACAGGTCTTTTCTATTTTTTTTTTTTTTTTTAATTTTGTTATTTGCAGATTTGTAAAAACACTTAAAATGGTTCTAATTTCCAGATAAATGATTTTTGATGTCATTGTTGGGACTTGAGATCATTTTTGGAATAGATATTGAACTGTAATGTTTTCTTAAAACTAGAGTCTACTTTGTTACTTTGTCTGCTTGTAAATTTGTGAAATCACAGGTATTTGGGGGACAGTAAAATGCTCTCCCCAAATTTTCATTTTGTATTTCTGACTGGATTAGTACTAATTTTATATGTGCTTAACTGATTTGTATACTTTCAGATGCTATTTGGTGGTGTTCCTGACTAATCTTAAATCATTGTAATTAGTACTTGCATACTCAAATGTTTCTGGAGCTATTTGGGCAGGAAAGTGATGTATAGTTATGGACACTTACATTTTGTATTTAGAAGAACTAAGTATGTTTTTATGTATGTATTTTAAAGGAATCTCACCTGCTTCTATTACCTTGTGAACTATGTGCACTGTATAGTGTCTCCTCTGGTAGATACTTAAATGTTGCATTGTTACAGTTGTTCCTGGGAGGCCTCATAATGTTTGTAGGTCAGAAAGTTTCCCTCAAATCTCTACTCTTGTTGCAGTCCAGGTTGGGGTCTGGTTTGCAGTTCTGCTTGAGTCACTTCACTCCTCACTCTGTCAGTCTTTCTTTTGTCTTTCAAAGTTTGAACTGAAGGAGGAGAGTTTAGAAATGGGACTAGAATGATTTTTAGGATGGTTTGTGTTCCTAAGTAGATATGTCTATCAAGTGAACTTGAACTAGTTTAAAAATAGGGGCAGTTAATTTGAAAAACAACCAACCAGCTTGTAAGTTACAGGTTTAAAGTGACTTTAAAAGCCTTATTTTAGATTGAGAAATTGAATATTCCTTTAGCCTTTAGCAGCCTACACTATATTGCCACCATTGTATTTTAATACTTTGCAATTACTTGTACCTGACAGATCAGGTTAATTGGCTTTGCCTCCCATTCGCTCCCTCACTGGTTCAGTCATGTAGAATGCCGAGGGTCATCACGAAAGGAGGAATGGCTGCACAGCGGGTCGCTTGTCTACTTAAGACTGGTTTCTCTGCACACAGTCCAAATCAACTTGCTTGCTTCTTTTTCTTGTTTGTTACTTGCTTCCCTCTTGGGTTTTTTCTCTGGTGTGTAATATGAACATAAACATTCCTGAAAGGCCAGTTGCATGGTAAGCTTTGTACCATGGCTTTCAGTATTTTAAACACTTGTAATCTCCCCCACTGACCATCTTTGCGCAACCCAAAACATGACTTAGTTTAGAAACCTATTTTTCTGTACCATGCTGAAAATCGATGATGTCATGGAACTCATGCACTCCCTTCTGCACTCATATCCATTCTTCCACTTTTCTCCAATAGGTAACATTGCATCTCTGTTACTGAAAGGAGCCAGGAAGAGTTCCTTTTCACAGAGGCAAGCAGCAACCGCTAAAACCACAGTTAAAATCTTACTCGTGCTAAAGTGACTTTGGAAGATACTTCTTTTGAGTCTAAATTTCCCCCACCCCCGTTTTCCTTTGGGTTGAAGTCCTACCATGAATCTTGAGTAGCCCTCCAGAGTACGGTGAAGTCCAGGGAAAGGCATCTATTTTGAAAACAAACATCATGTGGCCTCTGAGAGTTCTTTTTCTGTAAGAATACTGACTTTCTGGAGTAGTTAGTATATTATTGTACATGATTGCTTTGTGAAATGTGCATATGATACCACCTATGCAGCCTTGTTTGATTTATTTCCTCCAGTTTGTACTGTTATTAAAAGCATATTGTATTATAGAGCTATTCAGATATTTTAAATATAAAGATGTATTGTTTCCATAATATAGATGTATGGAATATATTTAGGTAATAGATGCATTACTTGGTAAAGTTCTCATTTGACAAACTGACAAATTGTAGGTTAATTAGCAAATGTTATATCCCAGTGAGCAGTAAATCAATGGAACGTCCTAGGAGAAGGACACTTAAAATGGGAATAGTTATCCAAACTGTACAATTTGGGCTTACTCAGCTGCTGGGTTTGTATTACCAATCCTCCCTGTACCTCCTCAAAACTCAAAATTCTTACTTTGAGCTCTTAAGGATTCCTAACTTATAACTGATTTTAAATGAGAAATTTCTCTTGTGGTTTTAGTTTGGGAATAATCAGTAAAATGTGCAGTGTATTTAATGCAAACAGAACAGCCTGGCATTCTCATAGCCCCTCCTTGAGATGGGGACTGCCTGGCCCTGTGGCCAGGGTGGCCGTGTAAGTCCCGTCAGGACAGTCACTCTCTCCCACATTTTACTACCAAGTTTAGTAACAGTGCAGATTCCATGTTTCTGTTTTGATACTCTGAGAAGTGCCTGATGATGCTGATGTACTTGCAGGTACAAGAACAATCTTTGGTATAATTGTATAAAGCCATAAATGTATATAAATTATCTTTAAATGGCTTGCTGTTTTTCTTTCCTAGTTGTTCAAAATGTTTTACAAGGAATTGTTTTGTTTGTGTTCATATCAAGTATTGTCAGCCACAGTATCATGGTTTATTCAGGTCTGGTATTTGCTTTGGAGGAAAGGGTGACAGTTCCTCTAGGATCAAACCATGGTCCCTAGAGATGAAGAGTAGTATTATCTGTGATAACAATCTTCGAGCACTTTATAATGTCTAAAACCTCATCTGGTCTAGTGATCCTGAGGCACATTAAATCCTACTTCAGAAGAGACTGCTAGAGATGAAAACATGGTTAAAAAAAAAAGCAAGTTTAGAAGGGTCCTGGACGTGAATGGTGCCATACCTTTGCAAGACCAACCATATCCCTGTCAGGTCTGTACACTTTGCTGAAGAACCACCAGTTTTTTCAATGTCTGCATTTCCTAAGTTTCTCTGTTCTTTTCAGAAAACATGAAAGATGACCTTGGGTTACATTCTCGTGTGGCTAAAATATAATTTAAAACAAAGCCAAAGCCCACTCTTGCTTCCTTCTGACTCTCCACCCGGCAAGCAAGTGCGTGAGTTGTATTAACAAAAAATAGGTTGTTGTAATGTTTCATCTGTGTAGACATTAAGTCAGTCATGTTGCAGGGCTGTTTTTTCCCTCTTCCTTCTGTGGGACCCTTTGTTTTTAAAGATAGCGATCAGAAGGTCAGTGTGTAGAACAGACAAAAATATTTACTCCTGGGTTAATTGGAAGCCTATGCAAAGATCAGTTTGAAAACTAGTGTAGTCCACATGCCAAAAAAATTACATACATCCAGAACTCAGCATACTGCCTCTTATACACATAAGCTGTCTATACTGACACGTGTAATGGTGCGCTGTTGGTGTGTGGAAGCAGCAGTCCATAGTTTCATATTAACTATTTCAGCTTTATGAATATAATTTAAATGAGGGTGAAAGTAGTTTTAACATGTGAAGTAATATTATTGAGAAAAGAGTTGGTGGATTTGAGACCATTTATATGTAAATTGTTTACTGCACATCATTTTCAGCTTTAATTGCCTAAAAGCTTAAGCACAGTATGCAATTATTTTGTTTTATTTTTTATTTTTTTTAAAGAGAGTACGAATACAAGTGATACAGA
>PVKN010021655.1:0-15450 GCA_004027915.1 Capromys pilorides
CCTACAGCTTGCAGACTTGGTGGCGCCTTTCAGTCCAAGCCGCAGGAGCGCACACTGCTGTGCCCGTGGTGAGGAAAGTGGGCCGAGTGGTGAGGGCTCTGCTGTGGGCCTTCCTTTCTAAAAAGTTCTCCTCTCTCTCTGTCTCTGTCTCTGTCTCTGTCTCTGCATCTGTCTCTCTCTGTCTCTCTGTCTCTCTGTCTCTCTCTGTCTCTCTCTCTCTCTCTCTCTCTCTGTATTTTAGGGAAGGGTCTACAGGGTGTTCAGGGCCTCACTACTAGATCAGACTCATAGTGATCCCCTGTTTACAGCCTCCTAAGAGCTGGGATTACAGGTGCACGCCGCCACCATGCCCCGTCTCTCTGAAAACTTCTTGGTCAAAGATAATTTCATCTTTCATTTGATTTAAAAATGAAAACATTCATGCATAATTTGTTCTCATAAAAGTTGATGTAATATTTGTGAAAGACACCCTGGGTGAGCATTTTCTTTTCATAATTTAAAACAAAGAGTGTTTTTGAGACAGGTTTTCACTTTGTAGTTCAGGCTAGTCTGTTTTTATTTCTCCAGGTTAGGCTTGAGCTCAGTTGGTAGGCCAGGCTAGCCTCCGATTTACAGCAGTCTTCCTGCCTCAGCCTCTAGAGTGCTAGGATTATAGGTGTGCACCACCACACCAGGTTGGGTGAACGATCTGTTGCTTTTTTATATTTCTAAATGGCTTTCAGTAGAATATTTTATAGCTCATAATTGAATATTTTAAAATTTTGAACAAAATTGGATGTTAAGTCATGTGTGTTAAAAATTTCCTGTGGCATAATGTTTATACCGTGTGTCCTGTTAAGGATAGACTTGAAGAGCCTAGCAAGTTGGCACAGTTTAGGTGGCAGCCAGTCTCACTGGGGAGCTTCGTGCCATCTGTGTTTTGTGACCATTGAGGAGGCGTGGCTCTTTGCTGGCTCTGCTGGTGTATTTGAAAACCGGCGCACTGACGTGTCCTGACCGCCTGTGCTCTGCTCAGGGTGTAGCCACTGGAATTATAGCTGCTATTGTTACTTGGCTCAAGGTTTCTAGGTTTTGGGTTAAGATAGATTAGTGCCATTTATGGCCAGTCCACATTTTGAATGATTTTGCTTTGCTGATATGGATGAGTACATTGGCTAAGCATATGGTTTTTTTTTTTTTTTTTTTTTGTAAGATTCTTTTATAATGGTCACTCAAAGTACAAAGTTTAGTACAAAGAGGGCACAGGAAACCTTTCCACTGACTGGAGAAAAAAGGCATCTGGCCCCAGGTCTGAATCCCATGATAACGTCCTGCATGAGTCCAGCTGAAAATCATTTATTTATTTGGTTTTCTGGGACCAGCGCAACGTGTGGTACTGGGGATCAAACCCAGGTCCTTGTGCTTGCCAGGCAGGCACTTAGACTACAGCACTATCTCCCCAGCCCTCACTTGGGGTTTCTAGTATCTTGTTACCAAAATAGGCTGTGATTGTTCAAGAATGGTAAATTGGAGGTTGGGTGTGGTGACAGGTGCCTGTAATCCTAGCACTTGGGAGGCAAATTTTGGATAGCTTGAAGCCAGCCTGGCCACACCCTGTGTCAAAAAAAGAAAAAAAAATATATGGCTAGAAATTATTTTCTACACAGTGAAGAGGAAAATTTGTGCCCAGAAATTAAAATTGCAAGCGTTATGGCGTTATCAAAACCAAGAGCAGTGATTTTTCTGCGGTCTGCTTGGTGCAGCTCTTCTCTTCAGCTTCCCATTTCTGCTTTTGTCTGGCATTAGGGCCTTCCGTGTGCAGTGCAGCATGTGCGGGGCTGCGGGATGCAGCCTGCCGTGGTGTGGGTGAGAAGTGAGAAGTGGTAATGGGTATGCCATTGGGGCACTTGTGTTGTTCCCTTATTGAGCTTTTACATTTATAGCATATATTTGAGCATTTGTTACTATTTCTGTAAACCTTATTTTCATTTCATAATAATTTTATTTCTGTTTTTGAGATGGAGTCTTGCTGAGGTTCACTTCAAGTTCGGAGTCCAGGTGTCTTCTGCTTTAGCTGATACTGAAGACATACGCTGCTCTGCTTAGTCTGAAAATTCATTAAAATGACCATGTAGGAGATAAGATAGAGAGCATAAATCTACAAGAGCAAGCAAATTAGAAGACGCCACTGTAACAGATGGGGAATTTCAATCCATTCCGAAGCAAGCTAGAGCTGTTTTATCTGGTTTAGTTAAGCAGAGGAATATATATATAATTTCCTTTTATTTTGAAGAGTAAAAACAAAAGCAAGAAAAACAAAAACAAATGCAAATCAGGGTAACATACAACAATACATATATTGCAGACCTCTGTTACAAGAATAGTTGATTAACCATGAAGGATATATTACCTATTTTTATTTTCAAATCTGTTGCTAAGATTATCAGCTACTGTGATGCAGGATGGGAACTGTGATTAAATATTACCGCAGGCTTTCAAGAAATCTTAAATTTTGTTCTTGTCTCTCTTTTTCTTTTATAAGCAGAGGAACCTTAAGTTTGTACTGAAGGGAAAACCAGTAAGAAAGGATTGTAACAAGTTTAAGAATTCTCCAAAGGGTTTGGAGTTGTATTTTCTACAAAAGATGAGGATGAAGGCTCAAGGTGGGAAATGGTAATTGAAAAGGGCTCCCGAAAGATGTTAGCCTCCATGCTATCTTGTCAGAGGACAGAGGTCGTCTTCTCTTGGAAACAGCTGTATTAAAGGAAGACAAGCACATGCCAACAGTTGGGAATATCTCTACACAAATAACGGGGGCTGTTTCTACCCACAATAAAATTTGCAAGGTAACAGTCTTGATCTACTACATATGGTGCTTTTTGGTGTTTTTTTTTTTTTTTTTTCCAGCAATGAGGATTAAACCCAGGACCTTGTACATACTAGGCATATGTTCTACAACTGAGTTACATCACCAGCTCTTTAAGATAGAGGTTGTTGCTAAATTGCCCAGGCTGGCCTTGAACTTTTGATCCTCCTATCTCAGCCTCCCAAGTACTTAAAACCACAGGTGTGAACCACCATGCTTGGCAATAATCTGCTTTTTAGTGACAATAAAATAGGAATTGAAGACCAGCTTTGTTGAAGAAAAGCTTCATGAGAGAGAAAAGTCAAACAATAGTGATAACAGCAAGGGAAAAATTAAAAAAATCACGAACAGTGGAGGAGGAGATTAAAAATGATGACATGAAATTTTCAGACAGAAGAATCGGAAGTGTAGGTGCATTAAGTGCTTTCCCAGTGCTGGGACAAGATACCTGATACCCATAGCTTAAAGGGGAAGAGTATTTTGGCTCACAGTTTCAGGGATCAAGGCCATCAAGGCCGTGGTTGGCTGGCTCCAAGGCAGAAATGGCCTAGGGGAGGACCTGGTGGAGGAGAGCAGCTCACCCTGGGGCAGCAGCGAAGCCTGGAGAGAAGACGGGAACTGGGGACAAGAACGCACCCTCTAGTGTCTGGATCCCAGACCTGCCTCTTGGGACCAGGCCCCACCTCCAAGTGCAAGAGACTTGTCAAAGGCATTTTACATTTAAAGCTTAGCATTTTGTTCCTGGCCCACAACTATCCTATGTCCATCTTACTAGGCAAAATGTATTCAATTCACCTTTAAGAGTCACCAGAGTCTTCATAGTTCTAGCGTTGCTGGAACTCCCAAGTCCAAAGTCTTTTCTGAGATCCAAGGCAAACTCTAGGCTGTGTGGCTTATAAAAATAAAAGGGCTAAACACTTCCAGCCTGAAGCAGCACAGTAAACACTCCCATTTCAAGAGGGAGGAATAGGGCAATAAAAGGGCTTAGGACCCTAGCAGACTGAGACCGCGCGAGGGAGACCTGAGGTCCTGCTCCTTCTTCTCCAGCAGTGCCCAGGGCAGGTGGTGAGGTGTGAGCTCTGAAGAGGTTTCAGGCAGCTCCGCCCATTTGTCCGTGGTGGCTGCACCCCATGCAGTCCCTTTCTTAGGCTGCTTTGCTCGCTTCTGCTTTTGGCATTTCTCAGCTGAGTTCTACTTCCTGACATCTTCACCTTGCTAGGGTCTCTGTTGCACCTCTGACTTCACTCGAAACAGCTTTGCATATGGCCTTCTCAGGGGCCCAGGCAGGGACTGTGAGCCTGTCACACATTTCCACCTGCCTTGCCAGACTTGCTTCTGAAATCCGGGCAGTAGCTTCCATGACTCCGCAACTTGTACATTTTGCAAGCCAGAAAAAGCAGCACCTTGTAGATATGTCAGGGTCTGCTGACCCCTGGACTGGGCTGAGTGTGGAGAAGTGGTTTCCACAGTAGCCCAGAATGGGACAGGGCAGTCTGAGAGGTGGGTGGGCTTTGCTGCTAAAGGGCAGTGTTTCAGGGGTGCTTACCCTTTACATCTTTTCAGCTTTCTGATGAGTGAGTGGGGTCTGGCAACATCCTGAGGTGCCCCAAGGCATCTGTCTTATTGTTCTGAGGCAGAGTACTGGCTTCTTTCTAATGCTACTCTTTTCAGAAGCCATATGCTCTTTGGCTCCAACTTTATGGGAACTTATTTTCTAATCTGCAAATTTTCCAAGTGATTCAGCTTTGCTTTTTGCATCTGCTTTTCACTGTACATCGTGCTAAAAGCCAGCAGTACCCATTCTACAGCCCGTGTGTTAGGCTGCTTCAAAATTTCCCGTTGAGTTAATTCAGGGGACTGAAACTCACAACCTGAAAGGTAACCCAGGCCAAGTTCATGTTCTCTAACATTGAAGAATGAATTTTAGGAACAACCGAGGCTAAGAGCAGAATATATTTATCAGGGAAAAGAAAGCTCCTGTCTGAGAGAGGGATAGAAGGGGAACCCAAGCAGGTTGCCCTGGGAAGCTACCTACCGTTCCAGGGATTTTTCTAGAGTAAAACCATGTGGTGAGGTGGGTTTAAGGTGGAGAACATGGGAACTCTTAAGTGGGCATGATGTGGGACAGGACTGTGGTCAACCAATAAGGTTACAGGCACCATTGCTCAGGTAAAATTGATTAAACCCAGTGCCAAATGGGGAAGTGAGTCACGTAGCAAGCGAGCATGAATAAATACAGAACCAGACTTTATCCAGCAGCCGGTAACAGGTGCATCAGCGACTTCCTGGCTTCCTCAGGGTCATGATCAATCCCAGCTGTTTATCTGTTCAATCTTTGGTCTCTAGGTTTGGCCTACAGTAGTAGCATCCATCTCTCTCACACTTGCAGAGTAACTTGTCTTCCGAGCTGTCTCCTTGAGGGCCTAGCCCTGTCTGACAGGCTATAATATTTCTGTCTAATTCAGCTGCCTACAACAGTTACATAGTCTACCACCTTTTATCAGGTTCACATAAAAGTCTTAGGACATGAGGAAAACATAAACAAGTTCTTTGCCAGAATGGAACAAACATGTCCTCAGGTTCAGTTTTCAGCAGAGTCCCTCTGCAACCCCCTGCGGCTGACTTCTGCTGTCTACCTTCCTGCCGTATTCTGGTCTTCGGAGCTCTGACCAGGGTTGCACAGAAAGCTTGGCTCACAGCTTCTAGGGCTTCTCTTGCTTGTATCTCCAAACTTTTTCAGATTGCTGTAATCTGGTGTTGTGTCTGGTAGGTCTGGGGTCTCCAGCTTAACCCCAAAGCATTCCTAGACCCTTCCCTTCCTCTCTCTTCCCCTTCCCTCCCCCTTCTCCTCTGTCTCTTCTCCCTGTGTAGACAGAGCAATTTGAAGATCAGAGCAAAGCAAAACTAACTTTGTTTGTAGAAGAAAATAGTACAAAGCCACCTTAAGGAGTGGGGGCACCCCTGAGCTGGGTAACCACAGAATCTGGGCTGGGGTTCTGTTTTGTGGGGTAAGGGCTCAGTTTCATCCCCCTGAGGGCATGCTGGGCTTTGGGCTTTGATTGATTGGATGTTGCCAGGGGTTTGGATTTTGTGGGCTAACTTCGGGAGACATGGCAGCGTGGACCAGGAGGAAGCAGGGTAGATACCGCTGCCTGTTCCAGAGGCAAAACCAAAGACTGACTGCTTCTGAAGAAAAAAGCCACAGAACTGCTTAAAACTGCTTGTCTTTTATAGCCACCCCACTGCTTCTTCTACCCTGTGAAAGTGCCTGGGTAATTCTACCTTCGGGGTCCCTTCTGTCCCTATGCCAGTGTCTAAGTTACTTTTCTCTCATTGCTGGGACAAAATACCTGACACTCAGAATTAAGGAAGGAAAAGTCTGTTTAGCTCACAGTTAGTGGAGGTTTCAGTCCATATTTGGCTGGCTGCAAGGCAGAGTGGCACAGAGCAGAGAACAGCAGTTCATGGTGGCGGAAAAGAAAATCAGCAAGCACAGGAAGGCAAGAGGAGTGGCAGCAGCAGGGGCAGAGAGCAGGCCTTGCTCCCTACCTTATGTGGCATCCAGGCTGTCTGCTTCAGGGTGGGTGTAGCACTCACACCCACGGTCCCAGCATTGGATCTTGAATTAATCACTAACTCTAGAAGCCACCCCATGACACAAGAGGCTTTGGTGGAGACACCTAGACGCAAACCATAATAACCAGTTCCAAAGGTTTCTGAATCTCATGGTCAGGTACAGTCACAGTGTGACTTCAGTCTTGATAACAGTTTTCTGCATTAGTCACTTCCCTGTTGCTTGGACAAAGTGTGAGATGCCTGCAATTTCAAGGAGCAGAGGTTTGTTGGTCTTCCAGTTCGAGAGGATTTAAGCCACAGCTGGTTGGCCCAAAAGCAGAAAGGCCAGGTGGAGGAAAGCTGCTCAGCTGTGGTAGCCAGAGAGCAGAGAGGAGGAGCAGGGCCAGGGCCACACCTGTGCAGGCCATGTGCCAGTGACTCGACGCTGCTGGCCTGGCCCCACCTTGTGCACAGGGGGCTTGTGGGAGATATTTTAGATCTAAACCATCATGCAGGTGGAAGACATTTCCAGGAAGGCAGAATGAAAGGATAAAGAAATAGACAATGAAAGAGAAAGGAGAAATTAAGAATAATAGTCTTATTTATGTAATAGTATTTGCACATCAGCAAATGATCGGATTTTGAGGAAGCTAGAAAGCATGTGACAACATTAAAAAACCAGAATATGAGAACGCTCATGAACAGTATATGACTTTAGAGTGGACATGCTTTCAGGGTGGCCAGCACTACTAATTCACGTAGCTCAGCCCTGTTAGCATACAAGTCCAGAGCCCCAGGTGCAAGGTTGGGGTCCTTAAATCCTCAGATCACCATGGGGCGGCAAGGGCAGGGTGGGTGGGTGGGTGGGTGTAAAATGGCAAGAATCTGAAAGGTGCAGCAGTTTCCGGATGAGAAAACCCCAGCGCAGAAGGGTTATCAGCCCAGAATTCAGCGCTGTGTGCCTGCCCATTCTGCGAGGGAAGGATAAAGAGTTTGGCGGGGTGGGGCGGGTGGGCATGAAGGAGCTCGGATTTCTATGCAGAAGCCATTAGTGGAATAGCTGGCTCGCAGGTCTGGTAGCCAGACTTGGAGAAGGCACTATGGTTGTTGCATAAGCTTTGAAACACTACATTCGGCTTCTTAAATAAGGCAGCATGTTCTTTTTTCACTTTAATAAACAATATAAAAGTCCATCTTTGTGACCCATTGTCACATTTCAGTGGGGTTTATGAGAAATTGTAAATTGAATACTGCTTTAATCTGAACAGATAGGTTGAAGAAAAAAAGCAGGTTCCAACATTGAATGCAAAAATATATCCTTTTATGAAGAGATTTTCAGTGGTTCTAACAGTATTTACCTCTTCTAAGATGGTAAGTCTTGTGAATTGAAACTGAATTGTAGCTGAGTTGAATTTTAATTGTTGAATAATCACTGTGTAATTAGTTCCAGAGAACGAATGGGATTATGTAAAACAGTAATTGAATACTTGAAGCACTCTGATTTAAAAGTTTTGAATTTAGCTGACCTTAAAGCTGGGAACTTTAAATAAAGTTGATCATGTAGAGCCTCAGATGGTTGAAGAAGCGGCTTCAAGGGCAGTAATTGCTCGCTGTTTAGTGGTTAGCAGTCACGGCACAGTGCCCAGCGCCCAGCGATGAGAGTTTTCATTGTGATGAGTTCCACTTAGAAGTCAGTAACGGAACAGTTTGTTTTCTTTTGACTCCATTTGAGGAAAGTGAAGCCCTATGTCCCTGTAAACAGCGTTCCTTGGAGATACTGTCTTACATTATGAGCTGGAAGGTTTGTGGAAGTTTGGATCAGACAATCAGTATTTTACATTTTATGGTAATTTTTTGTTTTTAAGAAATTAACTATTTACAAACTTTTAAAGTGCCTTGAGGAAACTATTGTGCGTTCTCTTGAAATGTTTTTTTAATAAATGAACATAGTAATCCATAATTATATTTGTCCCCCTTCCCCCCATACACACTATGAATTATTGCAAGTCCAGCAGTTATGCCACTCAGAATTTTTTTTTTTTTTTTAAATCTTTCTGAGACAGGGTGTCACTGTGTATCCCAGGCTGGCCTCGACCTCAAAATGATCTTCTTGCCTCAGCTTCCAAAGCACTGGGGTTATAGGCGAGTGCCCAGATGCATGGCTAATAATTTTTATACACAAAAGAATACATTTCTCATATTATTACAGAGATGACACCAGAAACTACAAATATGATATAAGGGAAATATTATAACTTCCAACCTGTTAGATATCTGATATGCTGAGTTCTTGTTCTCTAAAAATGGAAGAATGAATTCTAGGAACACGGAGATTAAGAGCAGGAAGCTATTTACTGAGAACACAGAAAGCTCCTGTCAGAGGAGCAGGAGAGGACTTAAGTGGGTAGCTGATGGCCTCACTTCACAAGTAAGTTTTAGAGGGCAAGACCCACGTGGGATGACTGGGTTCCAGCCACGATCAGCCACTAAGCATACACAGTACAGTCCCTTAGGTAATAGTGGTCTAGTGGGGAACCAGTCACGAAATGGGGTGTATGGAAAGAACAAAGGCTCTTTCTAGGGGATGATGGGTCCAAAGGTCTTGGCTGGATAACTGGGTGACCCAACCCGCTGGGTGACTCGTGTCTCTGTTGAGGCCCCATGTGGCCTGGTGTCTGTCTTTGGAGGAAGTACGTAAGTGTGGTCACCTGATCTTTATCTTGAGGCTTGGTCTCCAACAGGTGTGTCTCCAGTCACAGCCCCAGATGTGTTTCACCTTTGTCCTGGCTCTCTGGAGGGCCCATCCCTCTCTGACTGCTGACAGCATTTCTCCCTAGGTTAGCTGTCCATGATGGTGTTATATATTGATCTTCCTCCTCCTCCTCCTCCTCTTCTTCCTACTCCTCCTCTTCCTCTTCTTCTCCTCCTCTTCCTCTTCCTCCTCCTCTTGTTCCTCTTCCCCTTCCTCTTCCTCTTTTTCTTTTTTTGTATTTTTAGTAAGGCTCTACAGAGTTTACAGGGTCTCACTACATAGAATGGACTCATAGTGATCCACCTGTGTTCAGCCTCCTAAGAGCTGGGATTACAGGTGCTCGTCACCATGCCCAGTCTTAGTCACTGTCTCAGCATGCCCGAGGGGCCGGCCAGCCTCTGTGCTCTGCCTAAGCAGGCGCTTTAATCCACTGAGCTGTTTGGCTAGCCCTTCCTTTTTCTTTCAAGTTGTGCCACTCATGACTGACCCTGTTCCATTGCTGTTTTGTTTGTTCGGTACTCACCAACTGCTGCTGTGTGTATCTATCTCATTCAGTCTTTCTCTGTGCTACTGCCCTAGGTATGTTGTCCTTTTTTCCTTTTTCATAATACTGGACTCTTGCGTTCAATTTCTTCTGCCAGAGGTGATAATCTTTCTAATGTATAAGTCTGCATAGATGGTGATTCATTGCCTGCAGGACCAGGAAGTAGAGTTAGGGCCATTCACACTTGGACATGCATGTGCCTTTCCATTTTCCCTCCCACCAAGCTGTGTTCCTCCTCTTCTCCCACTCAGTAGACACTCCTGTAATACGAAGTATTATTATTTGATTTCCTTTATTGACACAGAGTCTTGCTATGCAGCTCAGACTCATAGTGATCCTCCTGTTTCAGCCTCCCCAGTGCTGGGATTATGGGCGTGTACCATGCCACCAATTTTTGGGGCTGGCGTGCTGTGAGGTACTGGGGATTGGGTCCTTTCACTTGCCAGGCAGGCACCTAGACTGCTAAGCCATCTCCTCAGCCCCCAAGTATTATCTTTATCTAGTATTTTAGTATTTAGCTTCACAACTTTTAAAACTTTTGCTAGAGTACTCCCCAGTTAGTGAAAATCCTTTCAGGATGAAATTCTGCTCTTTCTAAAGCTAAGCATCTTCTGGTGTGGTGGTGTATGCCTGTAATCCCAACATGAGATTGCTGCAAGACCAGCCTGGACTGCAAAGTGAGGTCAAGGCCAGCCTAAACAATGTAGAGAGACCCTGTTTCCAAAAGACAAAACCAAGCAAACAACTGAAAGTAAACGTCTGAATGACTTCAGTTAGCTGAAGGAACTCTGTTTTGATGATTTTTTTTTTCTTTTTTGTATGGGGAGGTTAAACTCAGGACTTTGCGCTTGCTGAGCACTGGGTATGCCACAGAACTGTCTCCCTGTCGTCTTCATGGTCTTACAGAAGAGACTTTTTTTTCTTCGGCTCTCTATTTGTGTGGTGCACCTTGGTGAGGAAAGGATAAAGAGTCTGCGTGGTAGGCAGTGGAGGGGTGGCACAGTAGATTGAAAAAAGCAAAGTGGACATAGTGGAATTAGAACTCTGGGTTTCTAGCTTTTCACTTTTCATCAGCATTAAAGAAGTGTTAGCCCTAGCAAACATTGCCTGAGTTAATAAGGCAGGCAAATATAGATTTATTTAAAGGGCAAGACAATGTTTGCTTTACTTTTCCTTAATTTGTTCACCAAAAGGTGGAGTCTGAACTTCACTTGGGGAAGTGAAGGCAGCCAGAGTGTCGTGAAGAGAGGAGTGAAGGAGGTGGAGGTGACCACTTTCCTGAGCTGTTCTGCTGAGGGGTGGTGGCTTGCACTGCTGCTTCTACAGGAGCAGCAGCTGGCCCGGCACCTGGGCCTGGAGATGCTGTCATTGTAGTTATTCCTGCCTCTCCCAGTTAAGCAGTTTAAATCCTTTTAACAGCAGTAGGAAATAATTTTGTAACTTTATGTCTTGGGGATCTTATTTGTATGTGTATACTTTATAGAAAAATGTAATAAGTGAGGAAGAGAAATGTTAAGTTTTTGATGATGTGATGGGTGTAATAGCAATTCAGTAAACACGTGCAGAATGCATTTTAGCAGTTCTGTTTTCAAGGTTCAGTCCTTCTTCAGATTCCACGCTCCATCCTTCCAGACTCGCCCTAAGTGTGGGCCGTTAGGTACTGAGAGAGTCGCTTTTCCAGGAAGACGTATTTTTAATGTACTCATCGTCTCATCAACCTGTTGCTGGATAGTATTTTAAATTTACAGTCAGAAGATGCAGGCCAGGCGCGGTAGCACACACATGTAATCCCAGCACTCAGAAAGCTGAGGCAGGAGGATCACTGCATGTGTGAGGCTAACGTGGGCTACGTGGTGAGTTAAAGTCCAGCTTAGAGTATGTAATGAGGTGGTACTGTCAAAAAAACAAAACAAAACACAAAACACAAAGCGAAGCATAGCAGCAAACCAAACCAGTTTAAAAAAAAAAAAACAAAAAGATGAGTATATTCTTTGAGGAGTTAGTTCAGAATGAAATTTGTTAGAGATTTAACATTTTTAGTGTTTTTCTGGTTATCTGTCCTCATGATTGATAGTTGAGAAATAAGTTCTTCCTGAAGCTCATAAATACTTCTCAACGTGTCTTTCCAAAAGTTAGTCAAATCACTATTACCCACACAGTAGGAAGATAATCTTAGGACACTAAGAAGAGCCCTAATTATATGAAAAAGATTCAATGACTCTATTGTACTTGCTTTCTTTATTCTTTTAAACTCAAGTGTCTGGTTAAAAGCAAAATGTATCCCCTGTTGCAAAACTGTTTCTCAAAAACAGTTTCCTTATTAAGAATGTTGTATTGAGGATCTGTCTCAGGGACTGGGGCGTGGCTTAGCTGCAGATCAGGTGCTTAGTATATGTGATGCCCTGGCTTCTGTTCCCAGCACTAGACAGAAGGGAGGGAGGTAGGGAGAAAGAGTATTGGATCCATTCCTCCTCAGTAACTCTGGAACTTTTGCAGAGCCCCGTGGGAAGTAGGGGTGTTTAGCTAACTGTGAAGGCTTGCCTTTGGTGGGGACTCTCCTTTGTTTGGTACTGAGTCCCGCACGACCTGTTGCTGAGGTCTCCTGGCTTTTTGGCCTCATCTGCCTGTGCTGAGCCTGAGTGGATGTGAGCGGTCAGCAGTCCCTGGAGTGCCCTGGCCTACTCCCGGATACAGTGAAGGGGGTCAGCAACTGGAGCTGTTGAATGCTGCGCCTCCCCTCTCGCGACCTTGGGGGCAGCAGACCTCTTCTCATCTGTTTTCAGCATTTCAGAGAGTCTGAGGATGAAGTTGCTCTTCAGTGATCTAGTTAGAGAAATCTCCCTGAGAATAAGGTAATGGAGAGGAGATGAGGAGGGCAGGACTGCAGCCTTCCTGCTGTCTTCGAGCAGAGCTGAGTTGTTGAGTGTTGCAGCCCTCAGTGGACTGAGCAGTTCCAGGGAGGGCCAAGGTATTCCTTCTCCCCAGGGCGCGGAGACACAGGAAAAGTTGGTGGCCTCAGACCCGCTACAGGCAAGAGCAGCAGCCTGTGGAGGGCCTGAGGCCACAGTTAAGAGTCAGGATTTTAGCCAGGCCTGGCGGCGCACGCCTGTAATCCCAGCATTCAGGAGGCTGAGGCTGGAGCCATCATTGCGCGCTAGAGATCAGCCTGGGCTATGAAGTGAGCTCAAGGACAGCCTGAGCTGCACTGTGAGACCCTCTCTCAAAAAATAGGCATAAAGAAAAGAGGATTTTATATGAGGCAGGTGGGAGGGTGCTCAGTAAAGCTGTGCTATGATGTAGGTTAGGAAAGGGTCGAATTGGCAGTGACCTGTAGAACTTTCCCTGTGGTTAGGGAAGGATGCTGGGAAACAACACAGAAGTGCTGCAGTGGTCACATTGCCCTTGTGTGACTGAAAGGGTATAGAATCCAGAGGGTAAGTAAAGATATGGGTCTTAAATACAAATAGAGACAATCTGGCCTTAGTCACAGAACAGAAGGCAGAATATATGGCGTCTGGCTGAGTGCGGTGGTACATGCTTATACTTGCAGCACTTAGGGACTGATGCAGGAGGATCACAGAAATTCGAGGCTAGCCTAGGGTACGTGGAGACTTCAAGCCCAATATGAACTACATAGCGAGAGTCCCTGCCTAAAAACAAAAATGAAAACCCATAGGTAGTTATGGGATCTTGAGGAATATTTACATTTTAAAATGAGGAAATTTGCATTTGCATTTGCATTTTTAGACAGGTGAATAAATACTGTTTTGAGTGCATGTTATGTAGTATGGTTGGAAATAAAGATGGCACTTAAAGAGAAATTTGGTGTTACCTTGTCTCTGTCTCAGTTTTTCTATTTCTCTCTGTTTCTCTGTCTCTGTCTCTGTCTTCCTCTGTCTGTCTGTCTCTGTCTCTGTTTTGGTTTGTTTTTTTTTTCATTCAAGTTCCTGAGTCCTAGAAACTAGAATTTCTCTTCTCTAAGGTGTGTCACTGAAACTAATCTTCCACTGCATTTCTGACCATGAATACATTCTCTGACCAGCCTGCGTGACTGTAGCGTGAGGGCCCTGCCCTTCATTCCAGAGGAGCCCTGTCCTGTACCCTGGAGGGAGGAGAGCTGCGGGAGAGGCCCCAAAGAATGCTGAGGCAACTGGATTTTGTTGGGTTTCCCCTCCCAGTCTGAGCATTGATCACACTTTTTTTTCTGCCAAGTCACTTGTTTTTTTTTTGATCTTTTTTTGAGACAGAGTCTCACTGTGCAGTTCAGGCTGGCCTTGAGCTCACATTTGTAGCCCAGGCTGGTCTCGGACTTACACCAATCCTCCTGCTTCAGCCTCCCAAGTGTGGGGTTACGGGTGTGTGGCAGCACACCTGGCTTGCCCAGTGACTTTTTGATAAGGTTCTCTATAAGTCAGTCATGCTTGTGCCAGTCCCCAAGGACAGCTGTCTAACCCCACAGGGTAGTTCTTGTCTTTGCTCCATGCATCTGTAAGCCAGTCCCTGTGCTCCTGAGCACTCTGAGTGGCTTGAGCAAATCCTGGGAGGTCTGAAGCATGGGTAGGAGAAGCCAGGAACTGCAGACGGCATCAGAGTGGGGGCAGCGTCTCCGCATGGGGGCAGTGTCAGAATTGAACTGGCGTCCTCTGTGTGCCTGTTGGTGCGGCGGCATCCCTGAACCTTGTGTGGTGCTGCAAGTATTTAGGGTTGATTGATCTGAGAGAAGATAAAAAAGAGGCAGCTAGGGGTTGGGGAGATAGCTCCGTGGAACAAGGGCCTGCCTGGCAAGTGCAAGATCGTGAGTTTGAATCCTGGTCCCCCCCCCCAAAAAAAAAAAAGAGGCAGCTAGTGAGCTGGTGGTGCATGCCTGTAATCCCAGTAGGAGGCAGGAGACAGGAATAGTATTATGAGTTAGAGCCCAGCCTGGGCTACAAGTGAGCGGGAGACCAGCCTGAACTGCATAGTGAGACCCTGTCTCCAAAAGACAGAGAAGAAAGCAACTTATTTTTCCTGATACAATGCTTATTGCCTGTTTTTATTGATGTCAAGAGAGAAGTGGTAACAGTGGTGTTTTATAACTGTTTCGACACAATGAAAACCTCCAATGAAAACTCCAATCCATTTAGATTATCTCTGATTCTCAGCTAGTCCTTTCAAAGTAGTATGAGCTGGAAAACAACATAATCTTGCTCTGGACAGGTGATCTGATAAAACAGCAACAGACCTTTGCTGTAAGGCTTACTGCTCTTTCCTGTCTTAAAGGTATGTGTAGGCCTTATCATTTTATCTAAAGCTAAAGACCTGAGGGAGAGTTCTTGTCAAAATTTCAACTAGAAACAATCTTAACACAAAGCTAGTCTTCTGGGAAGATCCTCAAGGTGCTAACTGGTCCAGGTAAAGACTTTTCCAGACCATCCCGCGTGCTGCCCACACCCTTCTCCACATCCTTAGATCCCTAGGAAAACCTGTCCATGTCTGGGGGTTTCTGCTGGGGCCCCTGGGCAGTGGGCTCTGATCCAAGTGAATGCTCGTCTTTTCTACCTGGTCTGTTGGGGAATTTGCTTTTTTACCAGCTGTGTCCCCACCTCTGTACCCCTCTCAGGGCACACAGGCCTGTCAAGCCAAGCTAATCTCCTGTTCACTTTTTAGTGAGTCTATTCATTAAAGAATTCAAATCCAAATTAAGACTTCACATGTAAGAAATAGTAAGCATTTTAATATCTGTGAGAGATGCAATGGGATTTTCAAAAATCTTTT
>PVKN010021656.1:0-15434 GCA_004027915.1 Capromys pilorides
GACTGAGACTGGGCGTGGTGTTGCGAGCCTGTGATCCCAGTGCTTGGGAGGGTGAACATAGGCGGACTCTGTAGACCCTCTGCTAAATACAGAAAAAAAAGTGTTGAGGTTGACTAGGGCGCAGCCTGGGTGTGGGGCGTCACCCCAAAAGGCTGCAACACAAAGGGGCAGGAAGAAGCCGCTTTGCTGCCTTCCGCACCACCCCTCTGCTGTCACCCTGCCTTGGGGGCAGCCCGCTACACCCTGAGGTCTCTACAAACGATAAGCCAAAGTAAACCTTTAAAATGAGTACCTGAGAATCCAACAATTGGTTCCTTGATATTATCGCCCAGTGAAAAGAGAAACTGTCCCTGAGAAAGGGCCAGGCACAGGGTCAGGACGGCAGAGGACAAGACGAGCCCTGAACAGATTGCGTAGGAAAAGAACTTAGACTGCTTGGGGCACCCCCTGCCAGGCTCCCTCAAGGCCAACAGGAACAATCAGAAGAAAAAATTACAACATGTTGAGTTGAAAAACAAATTCATGAGCCCTAATGATTCCAAAGGAATAGGGCAGGGACTGAGAGAAGGGAAAGCTCTATTTATAGAAGAGAATACCAACTAATAGGTGTAGAAGAAATGATATTAAAAAATCAGTATTTTACCTTGCAAACACATTTATCACCACTGAAGAAGTAGGCCGAATAATAGGCCCCGTTCTCTAAAACTTACTGCGTCCAGAAAGCTCCAAAAAACAAAAACAAACAAACAAATCCCCCATAATACACTGGGGAACTGCTCTGGATTAATGGACACCAGGGAGATACAATAAATCCAACGTATAATTTACAACCTGGGTTGGAAGAATCATGGCCATAAAACACATTATCAAAACAATTAGGACAATGGTAATATGGATTATGACAGTATGCTAAACCTGCGTGGCGATTTATTGTGGCTAACAAGATAATGATCTTCAGCGCGGTATGCCGAAGTAATTAGGAGTGAAGAAACATCGCAATTTACAACTTACCCTCTCATAGCTCACACACACATTGTGTGCGGGTGCGCGCACACGTGAGCTTGTCACATGTGGGGGTGCGCCCCACAGCTCCCCGCTCTGTGTCGGAGCTTCTCCAAGGCCCATGTGCTCAGTACCAGGCATGAATTAGCTACACAGTGGGCGGCACCTCAGCCCACACACTTCATTCATTCCACGCTTCTGGGGAAGACGGCCTCAGCCATGTTGGTTGCCCAATGTGGAGTTGACAAATGGAAGCAAAGGTCTGCCTACCGCTCCTGATTGCAAATTGAATTGTCTCCAAATGGAAGCACTTGTGAACCAAGGTGTGACTGTACGAAATTTAAGGCAGACATTTTATTGGAAAAAGGAGATAGATGGCTACCCTGATAAGAATCAGGGCAGGGGGCTCCAGAAAGATAGAAGACGCTTGGATTCTTTATTCCTGGTTGCTTTTATTGGGTGCCAGGGCCTTTCCCCACAACCTGGAACTTGTCCTAACCCAACTGCTTCCCCTGGGCTGCTGAGGATGGTTCCCAGGCCCTAAAACCCTAACCTGGGGTCCCATTTCCATGTGCACATTCTTAAGCTGACCCACTCATCCTTGTCAGGGCCTTATCTCTGGAAATCATAGGGGGAGGTTGGGAGGGGCCTCACACACAAGGCTGGGTTGGTGACTTCCCTGGTGCAGTAACTGACTGGCCCAAAGTGCCAATCAACCTATCTACGCATATATGTATATACGTATACAGGCGCACAGGTGTGTATTTTTATATCATACATAAGATTCCTCTTTTAAGTGGCGATTCCTGTCGCCTCTGCATTCCCCTGTGCTCCAGCTGTCCTCTGCTCTGGTCTTAATTGCTTTCTCCAGTGAAGTTCTGACTCTTCCTAGTCAGGATTTGCCTAGTAAGCCTACTAAGGCCCTTAATTTATGTATTTTTTTTTCCCTGTTTGCAGGCCCCTTTCCCCTCTAGGTTTATAAGTTTGGGGGTTCAGTGTCCTATTCTTTCTAATCTTCTTAGGTTTGATATTTTGCAAAAATAAAAGTTAGAAGGAAAGTCTTAAAGAGCTTAAACAGTGGATGCTACAATATGACCTTTATTCTAGTCTGATTATTCTGAGAGAATTTATTTCTGAACGGGACAAACCAAGACTAAGGGGCCAGAGGTCAATTTTTCATGAAGAGAATGGAACGGAAGCTCGAAGGCCCTTCCTCTTCTTTGGGTTCACTTCCAAAGCCCGGGGAGGGACCTGAGCAATATTCTCTCACGTGGTCCTATGATCTGCCAAATTCGCAATGGAACTATACTTTATCGAGACCAACGTCTCTTTCTGCTTTAATAAAGTTTATCTCGGAGCAGGCAGCTCTCCAGTAACCAAGGTTATCTGAGGGATTCTTCTGAAAGGGGAAATCCGACTTCAGGTTCTGTAACTTTAGGCTTGCGACGTAGTCTGCATTCACTGCCTTGTGCAGTGAAGTGTGTTCTAACTGTCCTAGCACAGGGATGACTCTCGGCGAAATCCCTGCCCTTTTATTTGGCAGCTGACGTTCTAAGGCTAGGTTGAAATATGCACACATCCCAACCTGGTGCTTCGGGCCAGAGAGCTGTGAGGGGTGGAAAACAGGCCAGGAGAAAACGGCCTGACATCTTCGCTCTCAGAATATCACTCGCAAAGTGATCAAAACCTACACAGCCCCACAAGAACACTGAGTTGGAGAATTTCTTAGAATGTAAAACCAAAGGAGCTGCTTAATCAATGTGATCCTAGTTCGGAAGCAGGGAGAGACTTTGCAGCGACTCCCTTAAGCAGGGAATTTGGTGGGCGGAGAAGTGCGAGAATGGAGATCCGGGTCGGGAGAGAGCCAGACATCCCTGTGGCTACAGAGGAAAGCTGAGCAAGCCAAAGGAGCAAGGAGCAGAAGGAAGAGTTATGGGATGGAGCCCCAGGCAACCCCTCCCGCTCGCTCAGGGCTCGGGTGGGGTGGGGGTGGGGCAATGAGAAGAATCTGGAAAGAAGGAGCAACATTAAACAGAGAGACAGGTATGTCTGAATAATTTCAAGGGCAGGCACGGCGGTGCACGCCTGTAATCCTAGCACTCAGGAGGCTGAGGCAGGAGTAATACGGTCTGAGGCCAGCCTTGGCTACAAAGTGAGCTCAAGGCCAGCCCAAAATGCATAGCAGGGCTCTGTCTCAAAAAAGACAATAAGAAAAGAAAAAAAAAAAAAAAAAAAAGTTGCATAATTTCCAGGAGAGAACTGTAACTAAAACGTATTGAATTTGTTATATAAGAATCTGTTTATAAAGTGCAGTAAATTAAGGAAATAACTGGCAACCTCACACGACAGCTTGGTGTGACTGTGAAATTCGAAGTGAGGCTAGAAAAAAGAAAAGGACGCAGACTCAGGAAGTATGGATAACTCTTTCAAGAGCCATGACCAGGAAAAAAAAAGCAGAAGGACAGGGAGGAGGAAGAGAAAGAGGAGGAAGAAGAGGAGGAGGAAGAGAAAAGACAGGAAAGCAGAGAGGTCACAGGTCAGCTGCAAGTCAAGCTGGCTTTATTTTTATCTACCAGTGCTAAGCATACACCAGGCCTGTGGTCCAGCAATGCTTCTCCTGGGGACAACCTAAGTGTCATCAAAAGCAAATGAATATATCCGCTGTGGTCTATTCATATAAAAGAGCTTAAAGCAATAAAAAGAGCACATTCCGGATAAGCACTACCTACACTACTGTATAATTCCATCTGCATGAAGCTCAAGAACGGGTAGAATATATTTATGTTGTTAGAAGTGGGAAGAGCTGGTACCTCTGAGGAGAGGGGTTCTTACCTGGGAAAGAGGCCCAGGGAGTTTCCAGGAGCTGCTAGGGCTGTGTGCCCAGGAACTGAGGCACCAAGCTACACTCTAAGATAAATGGACTTCATGCTGAGCATGAACTTCATGCTGGGCATTCTGGGGAACGTCTGTAAACCTGGCTGAAGCAGTGGAATCATTTGTGAGTTCGAGACCAGCCTGAGCTACAAAGTGAGCTTAAGGCCAGCCAGAGCTGCATAGTAAGAGATCCTGTCTCAAAAAGCCAAAAGAAGGAGAAGGAGAAGGAGAAGGAGAAGAGGAGAAAGAGGAGAAGGAGGAGGAGGGGGAGAAGAAGAAGAAAAGAACTTAAAGTCCTCTACTTCGCTAAACAGTAAAAAAAAAAAAAAAAAAAAAAAAAAAAAATCCAAAAACTTAGTGAATAGAAATGTTAAAGGCAGCTTTCCTGAGGAAATGCCGCTCAAAAGACCTGTAAAACACTACCAAATCCTAGCAAATCCTGAGCTGGCCCTAAACTGCTCAACACCTGTGTGCAGACCGCCTTTCCTCAAACACCGCTGCCAGGTGTTCTGGGGAGGTCACCTGCCTCAAAATTCTGCTCCTGCACCCACGCCTGGGTCTGCACAGCCCACCCTTCCAAGTGGGCGGACCGCTGAGCTGTCGAAAGCACTTTCTAGGGTGCAGCACCAGCCTAACATCTCTTTTACGTCAAAAGGACAGAATTAGTGACTTCTTGCAGTACCACGGAAAAACAATTTTTTGTTTGTTTTGTGCAGGGTGTCACTACGCAGCTCCGACACATAGTGATCCTCCTGTTTCCTAAGTGCTGGGATTACAGGTGTGTGCCACCACGCCCGAAGCATGCGTTGCAAGGGATCGAACCCTGGCCCCTGAGCTTCCCTAAGCAAGTGCTTAGTCCGCTGAGCTATAACACCAGCCCTTGCAGAAGAACAATTTAAAATACATCCACAGTGACAGAATCAAAACAGAAGTCTGTGGTCTTCTCTGCCGCTGCCTTTTTGCCATATCAAGATATGATAAACAAATACTAACAGCAGGCATCTGAACCCCCAATTCTGGTTTCCAGCCAGAACCTACTCATCATTAATAAACTCAGCTCTATTTAAACTTGTTATCTTAGCGCATTCTCTGAAAAGAAAATTCAACACTTACCATTCTGTCGGGTACCGACTGCGGCAATGATGACCGGAATGGAATTCAACGCTCTTTTGATCACCGGAATATAATTGTCCTTCACCTCGTGGAACGAACACTTGTCGTTCACGTTGTATTTGATCACGACGATGTCCGCGCTCCCGATCAGGTTCCTAGACGTGTACCAGTCACTGTCAAAAATGTCCTAGACCAAAGCGCAGACAGCGGGCTTTAGTCCGCTCAGCTTCACGTCTGAGCGTGAGACTCGCTACCGCATACCAGGTCACATGCATTGACTGTCTCTTCATTTTTGGAATTAATAGAACTTGCTCTTTGCAGTAGGGGACTCAAAAAATGTAAAATGTTTGCTGTCAATTCTTTAATATGTATTACTTGTATTTATTTTTTATTTTTTTTTTTTTTTTTTTTTGTCTTTTTGAGACAGGGTCTCGCTATGCAGTTCAAGCTGGCCTTGAACTCACTTTTGTAGCCCAGGGTGGTCTGGAACTCACAGTGATCCTCCTGCCTCAGCCTCCTAAGTGCTGGGATTATAGGCATGCGCCACCATGCCCAGCTCAGTTTTGTTTTTAATTTATGCTATTTTAATTTGATTTTTAATTTGTATTCAATTAGCCTATGCATGAGCTAAACAAGCTATTTAAAGGACTTTTATGTTTGATAAAATAAGCAACCTCTTTCAATGTTTATGGAGTGCCTAAAGAACAGGCACTTTGCTTTAAAATTATGCTTTTTTAGTCACTGATCATTTCAAAAATGTAACAACAGCATTAGATGCAAGAGTATCAGTAGGCGCAATGGAGCTTCAGAGGATTTTCTGTGACCTAGTTAGACACTACAGGATTTTCTAATACTTCAAATCACAACACCCTGTGAATTCCTTGTGTTCCCTACATTATATTCACATTTGCAAAATCCACCTATACTTTCAATTCATACTGCACGTTAAATGCAGTGTTGATGCTATGTGTCCAAACTACATACTGCGTGAGATAATAATGCGGAAAAGGATATAACTGCAAGTCATGGATTTTGCTCACCTAATTCAGGTTGGGCCTTTCTAGTTCTAAAATCTGTACTTTTGTCCTAACACTAATATTGTTTATATTTAGAACTGGAGTCACATGTAACTTCATGTGCAAATACAAGTGTAAAGAAAACACTGTTGTGTATTCTAATTCTGTTGCCAAATATGCACAGTAGCTTTTTTCTCACAGCCTAGTTAACTATTAATCGTTATTTGTTGCTTCCTCTGGCCTTTACTATGTATTTCTATGCTACAATAAAGCATGATTAAGGAAATAAGGCTAGAGGTGGTGAACCGTCCAAACTCTGTTGGAATAGGAAAGCTTGCACTTTGAAACACGAATCCAGATCTACTAATGTTAGACTCCACTAGCGAAGATCAAATTCCTGAGACCCTTCTCACCTACAAAGGAAGCCCGTATAGCACAGGGGCACAGGCACCCTTTGGGGAACAGTAGAGCTCCCCACCCCCTGTGGGCCCCATCTGCCTGTCTCTCACACACACTCTCTGAGGACTGCAGAATTTTTAGACATAAATTTGAAAGCAAATGGGTAGAACAGGTTTGAAGGACGTTTAGATGAACTGGACTTCACACAAAAGGGGAAAGATTGAACCCAGGAGTGTACACAGGGTTCCGGCCAAGAACCACGTGGGATGCAGCCCTCGAGCCATGCGAATTCCTCCCAGCAGCCCTCACTGCAGCGTCCACATTCCAAACCACAAAGCCCACTCAGTTCCAGCTGTGCCTCTCACACTGTTGAAGTTCAAAGGATTCAGGTCCAACAGAGTACGTAAGCAAAAAAAAGATGAAGTCAGAAAAATAGGCTTCGAAACTAAACGTAAATGGGACCAACACCAAGTAGCCACGTAACTAAGAGAATAAATCAACAGGAGCTGCGGTACAGATTCCAAAGAGCTCAAATTCTGGCGCAGATGAAGAGGCACATGGGGAGAAAGAGATGTGTAAGGGGAATCGACGTGGGGAGAAACGATGTTAGGGAGCTGGGCGGGGTGGTTCAGGCCCATAATCCCAGCACTCAGGAGGCTGAGGCAGGAAGATCACTACAAATTCTCAGCCAGCCTAAGTGACAAAGTGAGTTCAAGGCCAGCCTGCACTGCACAGGAAACCCTGTTTCAAAAAGACAAACAAAAGGAAACAAAAAAGCCTGCAGAAAATAATTAATGTATTATTTCAATGCCTTTTTACAAAATGTTTGGTAAACAAGAAACACCAAAAAACGTGAAACAAAACAGCAGTGGAACTGCATAAAAAAGAGGTGGATAGGAGAATAATGCTAAATAATGGACTACATCTATTGAACTTGAAGCATATTTATTTTTAAAGGGCCAACTAAGTACAATAAGGAGTCAGCTTAAGGTCAGGAGCTGCACAAAATAACTTGGGAAGAGAAGCCCAGCTACCTCATTCCAACCCCAAGACATTTCTTCTCGAGCTACGCCAAAGGGAAAAGACTCCACTGCCTTAGAGAATTAAGGAAATCAAAGTCTCCCACCCCTTGTAAATCAGTTCCAGGATTTCCTCTAGGGGGTTGTGCAACACAAGGCCGGGAGCTACATCTGGAGAAATGAACTCATCTTAAAAAAAAAAAAAAACCCAAAAAACCTAAATTTCTGCAATGAAATAATTTTATTCTACTTGTCTGCCTGTAAATACAACACATGCTGTGTAGTAAAACTTCTGTCCCCATCCACTCCATTGGTAATCTTTTGTGCATGTTGTTAGGACACTCTGCTTGTATAAGTGATACACTGTACTAGGTTATAATAAACACTGAGTTGTAACAGTAGCTACCTTCCACACCCACTCCAGGCCAGCCACCAAGTTTAGAAAACTGTACCCTACTCTCTCGCTTTTTCCACAGCACAGCCCTAAGGAGGCACGGATCATTACGATTACTCTGTAGATAGGGAATTGAGACAAAGAGAAGGTAAATCATTTACCAGACACGCAGAGAACTGAAATCACAGCCTTTTGGTATCAAAACCTGTGCTCTATCTGTTCTGCTGTGTTTACTATTCTGGTTCAGTACATATGTCAGCAACGGCTGAGTAATGCAATTCTAGTGTCTCTGTCTGTCTTTTCTTACTACCAAGAGGAAAAAAGAACCCCACCTTAGAATGAGGGACTCTGCAGATGTGACCTGCTCCGTGTGAGGTCCCACTGCAAATGGGCCCACTATGTTCTCCACGATAATTTACTCCCTCCACTGACCTTGTTTGTTCAACTGCGTGTAGAACCAGTAAGGCTTTAGACTGGACGATCCTTCAAAATGAAGGGGCCAGAGTGCAAGCAAGCCAGGTCCCACTGGCTCGGGCAGTGCACCCCACCAGTGCATTCTCCACAGAAGCTTTGCATGGGCAGCACTGCCACTGCCTTTCCTAAGTGTCTAACCACAGCCCTTACACTGTAGCTTATTTCAGCACATTCACATAACTTTCTTAACATTGAAAATAGGTATGGAAAAGTGATTTTTTTTCTTTCTATAGTAAGGAAATTGGCATAAGAAATTTTTTAAAGGACATTGTTTCTTCCTTTCTTTGGCTTTTTGTTGTTGTTTAGTTTTAAGACAGGGCCTTACTATATATAGTTCAGGCTAGCCAGGAACTCATTTTGTGTAGCCCAGGGGCTTAGAGATCCTCCTGCTTCAGCCGACTGAATGCTGACATTACAGGCATGTGCCACCACGCCCAGGTTATATAGAAAGGTATGCTACTTCCCTATAGCCCTGATTCACTGTCTTTATTTTTATATTTATTATTATTATTATTTTGCGGAACCAGAGTTCAAACTCATGACCTTGCACTTGCCAGGCAGGCACTTGTGCTAAGGAGCTATCTCCTGAGCCCCTGATTCATTGTTTTTAAATTTGTTGTTTAAACGTAAAATCTTACATAATTTGTTTTTCTTTTTCAGTCTCTTCTGTTACAAAAAAAATGTAACCTTTAGCCATAACACATATAATTTCAATACTAGTAAAGAACCAGACATTTTCAATAAAAATATTCATGCCTATATATTTAATGTTACTTTGTACCTGAAATGTTACCAAGCAAAGTACTTCACCTCTTGAAACACTGAAGAACTTGGCTAAAATTTATCTATGTCACTACAGTTTCATTCAATTAGTACAAATCTTGAAGATTTTCAAAATTTCCGCCGGTCGTTGTGACTTACGCCTGTTACCCCAGCATTGAGAGGCTGAGGCAGGAGAATCGCTGTGAGTTCAAGGCCAATCTGGGCTACAAAATAAGTTCAAGGCCAGCCTGAACTGCCTGACAAAGAGCCTGTCTCAAAAAAAAAAATTTTTCCAAGCAACATTAACATAATTTCTGATTTATGAATTATTAACCACAAATGGCCAATATAAAAATGCACTTGCATTATGACAGTTGAAAACACTAAACTTCCTAGAAAGTGCTACAAGCTAGTCCTCTGGAATTAATTCTCAGTCCGGGTTCCCTGCACCCCAGCGGCCGTCTCCACCCATACCATTTCTGCTGGGTCCCAGAGCCTGTGTGCGGCTCCGGCAGGGCTGTATTTAGAGCGCGCTAATGCCACCCTCTCCCCCACGGGGCTGGCCTGAAAGAGCGCTGCTCTTTGCTAGCGAAGGCTGGTGACCCCGGCCCCGGGCTGGCCCATTCGGGGGCGCAGCTCCGGGGCGAGCGCGGAGCAGGGCCGTGGAGCCGCGTCCCGCGCCCCGCCCGCCCCGGCCCCAGACAAAGGCTCCGCGACCTGCCCCCGCGGCCGAAGCCCTCCCGGGTAGGTGGCCGCCCCCCGTCCCCGGGGCCGGCGGGAGCGGGGCCCGGCGCGCAGCCGCGGGGCTCACCCAGGCGGGGCAGTCGTGCACCAGCAGCCGGACGTCCCCGAACGCGCTGGCCTGGTACTCGGCGAAGCCCGGCCGCGCCACCGCGCCCGCCGCGCGCAGCCACACGCCGCCGCCGTCGCCGGAGACCAGCGGGCTTCGGCCCAGGTAGGCGCGGATGAGCCCCGGCGGCCGCGGGTCCGGACGCAGCGCGTCGCCCTCGTTGCCCAGCGCCACGATGCGGATGGACCTGCGGGACACAGAGCGGGCCGGGGCCCGGGCGCGCGGTCAGGGCTCCACCGCGGCCGCAGCGGCGCGCCCGGCCGGGGACAAAGGCGGCGGCGGCGCCCCGCGTACGTACATGGTGTCCGGGCCGGGCGCCGGCCGGCGGCTCGGGGGCGGCGGCTCCTCACGGCCTCGCGGGCGCCCGCGGCGCGCTCATCGCGGGGACCTCGCGCAGCCGGGCCGAGCAGCCGGACCGCCTCCTCCTCCTCCTCCCGCTCCTCCTGCTCCCCGCCGGGCGGGCGGGCGGCGCCGAGGGGGGCGGGGGTCGGAAGCGGGGCCTGCGCCGGGCGCCCCACGTGCGGACGGAGGCGGAGCGCGGGCCACGCGGGAAGCGCTCCTCGCCCAGCCCGGAGCCCAGGCGGCCGTGGCCGGATACAAAGGGATCGCGGGATGGACTGGAATAAATCCAGCGCCCCGGCCGCGGCGCGCGCGGCTGCCAATCCGCCTGCGGCGAGTTTGCTCCACCGGGGAGGCTGCGGGTAACCCGAGCCGGGCAGGGGGTGGGGCGACCGGGCCACCGCGCGCTCGGGACCCGCTCGGGCCAGGTGGGGGATCCGAGCCCGGGGGCTGCCCCGGCGACCCCCGGCTCCCCCCTCGCTGCCTCGGGCGAAAGTGTCCCTCCCAGCCTGCCGCTTTGTCATCTGTCAACGTGCGCTACAGCTGTTTGCTAAAATCATCTCTGGCGGAAAAGAAAACATAAAGGCAACATTCATGCTGCCACAGAAAGGCCCTTTGTTCACACGCCGATTAATGGGCCAATACCGCTGCTGGAGGATTATTTACTATTTCAAGCTATATTTGGCATATTTTACCCAAAACTGCAAGCGTGTGTGCGCGCGCACGCGTGTGTGCTGGGAATTTTAGTAGGGTCCTTTTAAAAGCGAGTTAGGCTAGTTTGCTAGGAGGTTTCTCAGCACGTATTATTTCTACATACTAAATAATAGCTCGCAGGCCAGCTGAAAATAAGGACCATGTTCAGGCGAGGACACTTGAGATTCTTTCTCGATGACACATTGAAGGGACGATTGCACTGTCCCCCACGGCCCCAGGCGGACTTCCAGGCCGTGAGCACAGGATGACTGCTAATAGCACAGGGCCAGCCGCGTACCGGAGTCCTCCATAGACATTAGAATTCTCGCACGTACTCTGTGTGAAAAGGGTCCTTGTTTACCCTTTACTTTGCCCTACTTTAAAATTGTGCGGTTTCTTTTTGCAGCAGAGCTATTTTAAGTGTGTGAGCATGAGCTCCTGAGAAGGGGGTGAAAAGGCTGTAGGGGCCTTTTTTTTTTCTGCGCCCTGGTGATTCCTTTGCAAATAGCTCTTATGCTCGGGTAGGGGAGGAGGGAAGGCAGGCTGTATGCGGTCACTGATTTTTCAAACCTTAATTTCCCTGTGCGCTATCATTTTTTAATCTCTAGAGTCTCATTTTGAAAAATTCAAGCCTAGGACATCACCTTTGCTTGCAGATCCAAAGCAAATATTTGTTTGTTTGTTTGTTTGTTTATTTATTTGGCACATGGGCTTGCTACGCAGCTCAGACTTGTAATGATCCTTCTGTCTCAGCCTCCCCAGCGCTGCATTGCCCGGAAGTCCCTGTGCTTGCCAGGCAGTCACTTAGCCACCAAGCTATCTCCCCAGCCCAAAAGCAAATATGCGTTTAAAATCAGTCCCCTCTCAGAAAGCCCAGGTGAAACACAAAGACATAGATGACTAAGTAAGGAAAATGTGATGTATAAACACAATGAGATTCTGTTTTGCTCTAGGTAGGTTCTCACCAAGTTGCCTGGCCTGGTCTGGAGCTCATGGACTCAAGTGACAGCCCTACCTCAAGCTTCCAGAGTAGTTAGGTATGCAGGCATCTGTCACCTTGTTCACTGGCTTTAAAATTTAAGGAAATCTGGTTATATCCCACAACACAGGTGAACTTTAGGATATCATGCTGAATTCTGGTCCAAAAGAACAAGTCCACTTAGAGGAGATATCTAAGCTAGTCTAACTCTTACAAATTGAAAGTAGGACAATGTTTAGCAGAGGCTGGGTGGAGGAAAAGGGGGAGTTATCCAATGCACAGAGAGTTCCACTTTGTCAAAATGAAAAATCTTACAGATCTTTTGTCCAACACAATGCGTATGGTTAACACTACTATACTGAACACTAAAACTACGATGAGGATGGTAACTTTTGTCACGTGTTTCTTACTACAATACAAAACATAGAGAAGCACACAGATGACAGATGTGTGATAACTGGGAAGTTGCAGGAAGTGAGGGTTTTTTTTTTTTTTTTGTAGAATTGGGGATTGAACTAGGTCCTTGCATTTGCCAGGCAAGCGCTTATTCTAATGAGCTATCTCCCCAGCCCCTGTTGCAGGAAGTGAGGAAGCATTCACTTTCCCCTCAGTTATCAGGCTAGTGCGGGCCTGCGAGATGGTTCAGTGGCCTAAAACTTTCCTGCTTAGGAAAGCTTAGGCAACCACAGGTGACTGCGGTTCTATCCCCAGCACCACATGCTGTGGCAGCCCCACCCTCAGGGCAGGCTGAGCTGACCATAAAAAAAAAAAAAAAAATCAAAGCACAAGCATAAAGCTCAGGTAGTGTTAAGAATTCCATGCTGTGTCGTCAGAGAAAAGTTAGTAGTGGAAGTAAGCAAAGAGTTCCGAAGGAAAGGTCAGCAGGAGGAATATTTTAAAAGAACTGCATAGTCTATGCACATCACATACGAAGGTATAGAGTCGGCATGATCATGGCTCGCTCAAAGAACAGCAAGAGCTGAAGTTAGCACTGGAATGAGGATACCTGTATGGAGCCAGGCAGAAAAGAGACAATTAGAGGCCTCCATGGATGAGTTCAAAGTCAGAGCTAGTGGGCCGGCGAGATGGTTCAGTGGTCTAAAGCGCCTGCTTAGGAAAGCTCAGGCAACTGCGGTTCGATCCCCGGCACCACATGCTGCGCCAGCCCCACCACCAGGGCAGGCTGAGCCAGCCACAAAATAAGTAAATAAAGAAACACAACAAGCAAACAAATAAATAAATAAAAATAAAATAAAAATTTAAAAAAAAAAAAAAAGTCAGAGCTAGTGATACCCAAGTTACAGTTTGGGAGCCCCTGGTGTAGACCTGACCACCACCACCACCCTAGTCCCCAGAGGTGACAAAGCCTGTTAAGGTGCTAAGGTGCTAACAAACCCGCTTGTTCTTCCAAGGTTGCTAAACTCCATTTCCTAAACTCCTCGCACACAGGTAGGGCCCTGTGATTAGTTATCGCCCAAGGAATGCAACACAGCTCAATAGCTATGAGACAACGCGCCTTCTCTGCTTCTTTTATCCTCCCATCAATCAGATCAAGCTGGGTCAACCCAGAAGCCATATGTCTGACAAGACTGACGCTGCAGTGAGGAGTCAGTCCCTAGGTGGCTGGTTATAGCAGAGCCTCCTCACAGCCTGCATTGTGCTCTGATATCCACCACCATTTTTTTGTGTGTGTACGTGTGTATATATTTTAGGGAAAGGTCTACAGGGTGTTCATGGTCTCACTACTAGATTGGATTCGTGGTGATCTGCCTGTTTACAGCCTCCCAAGAGCTGGGATTAGAAGCACTCCGCCACCACCATACCCAGTCTCAATTGCCCTCTGAGCACACCCCAGGGGCAGGGCTGGCATGGCAGCCCTTGGGATCGAACCCCTGGCCCCTGTGCCTGCTTGCAGGCACTTCAATCTGCTGAGCTATTTGGCTGGCCCTGGGCTCTGATATCAACAAGAACCCAGTCTTTAGTGCACTAAGCCAGACATTTTCAGGTCAAGTGTTATAGCAACTGGTGTTACTGGTAGACTAATAGACTACTGGAAGACTAATAGACTATCACTAATAGACTAATAGACTATTCCCTAACATCTGAAAATGCCGTTCATATAACATCTTTTTTACTACTTTTATTTTAAATTTTTATTTAGCTTATGTGTCTCCCAGCTTTTCTTCCATTCGAAAAAATACCTGAGGTAAATGGCTTGGAAGAGAAAAGGTTTATTTTGGCTCTGGGTTCCAGGAGGCTCAGCGCATAGCTGGCGGGCTGCAGAGCGGTGGACTTGAGCTGAGGCAGCAGCAGCCTCATGGCGAGGGTCCTGACGTGGCAGAGCCGCTCACTTCATGGCACCTGAGAACCAAAATGGAAGGCAAGAGCCAGAAGCAGGGATCAGCGGCCCGGTGTAGTCCTCCAGGTCAAGTACCTCGATCCGCCCCCTTCCACTCAACCCACTTCCTATTTCTGTTAGTGACGTCAAATTATGAGCGTGCAAATGGCTAAACTCCCCTTGAAGCGATGCAGGCGCTTCCCCCAACCTCCATCAACTGGCAAGCAAGACTTGGAGAACACTTCAAATCCAAACCACAGTAGTTTCTGTAATTGTTGTCAGGGTCAGGCAGCTCAGACTCCCAGTGATCGTCCTGTTTTCAGCCTCCCCAGAGCTAGGATTACAGGCGTGCGCCACCATGCCCGGACTTGGTCGCTAGCTCAGCGCGCCCTGGGGGTGGGGCGGGGACGGCATGCGGTGCCAGGGATGGATCACTGGTCCCTCCGCCTGCCTAAGCAGGTGCTTAGTCCACTGAGCTATCTCGCCGGCCCTTGGCAGCACTTTTAAAGCATTTAAAGATTTCCAGTAATCTTTTACTGGAAAAAAATCGGAACATACTAGTTTACTACGGTAACTCAACCTCAAGGTCACTGGGGGACGTGCACATAAGGCTTCCAACTCAAACAGTATTTAGTCCTTACAATTTTAGTGGCCGAGATGCTGCCGTTTCACTTTCCCTCTGTTAGATGTTTTCATTCCAGTGTGAGATGTGGCATGTGATCGTGTCCGGGAACCCAGGGAACATCTCTGGTCGGAGCTTCTCAGAAGTACGCTGGTTCCTTCGTGACTAAGAGGACAGCCCTGCACAGTGAGGCGTGGCGCAGAAGGGTTCCAACTGTGTGTCCTGAAAGCTAGGCTTCTGCAGGGGCGTCTTCACCTCCGCCGGAGGAGGCAGCGGAGAAAGGTGCCGGAGAAGCCGAGATCTGAAGTTAGCTGTCTATCTTATTAAAGTTGACCAGAGTCATTTTATCCTAGCTATTTTTTCTTTTAAATATTAGAGTTTCAAGTTCATTTAAACTAAGCAAAAACCAGCAGAACGGTAAGACCACTCACTCAATGATAGCAGTGATCACCAAGTGAAATGCAAGAGATCCCACCGAAATTCCAAACTATTTAAACTTCTATTCACCAATGCATATTTTTAATCAAAAAGGGGCAAATTAAGCTTTACTAATACATAGG
>PVKN010021657.1:0-15441 GCA_004027915.1 Capromys pilorides
CCCAGAAGTTTTGAAAAGCCAGAAATGTGGCTTATCTGAGGAAAACTGCAAGGAGGGAAAAGAGCTAGCCCCAGAGAAATGCCATGGGAGCTGCAACCACCACAAGGGCTGGTGGTTGTTGAAGTCTAGATGATATGCATTATAGCTCTGCAAAAAGTTTGTCTGTATTTTGCTCATGTCCAGAGACTTTACCTGAGACTGTAAAGGGCAGAAAGTGACTTGTATTCTGCTTTTGGAGGATAGTGGACTAGTTAATCTGGCGAAAGAAACTTCAAGGCAGTCTAATGTTGAAGTTGCAGCAGGGGACAGCCAAGCCCTTGGAGTTCATATCTTCCCACAGACTGCCTCAGATGCTGCACGTGGAACTATAGGACTTAATGTGTGGCTTGCTGGATTTTGGATTTGCTTTGGTCCCATTCCTTTGTATCCTCTGTTTGTAACTTTTGGAATGGAAATATCTATCTTGTGACATTGAATGTTGGAAGTGTTTCACTTTCTTTTTGTTTGTACAGGGGCTCATAGCTAAGAATTTGCCTTACATCTCAGAGGACTTGGGACTTGGCCTTTTACCAACCCTGAAACTGTTAGGACTTTGGCAACTCTTACAGATGGACTTACAGATGCCTTTTGCATAAAGGGATGTGTATGAGTCTTTTGGGGAGTGAGTGGCAAAATGTTATGGTTTATGTCTAAGTGTTCCCCAAAACCTCAAGTAGTGCTAGGTTTTTTTGAAGGTGGATGAATCTAGACTTTGTGACTGACTCAAAATCCAATGCAAGGGCAAGCGAGCTAGCTCAGCAGAATAAAACACCTGCTTAGGCAGAGCACAGCAGCCAGAGTTTGATCCCTGGCATGCTATACCATTCGCCCCCAGGGTGTGCTGAGATGGCATTAAGACTGGGCGTGGTGGCACATGCCTATAATCCCAGTGCTTGGGAGGCTGAAAATAGAAGGATCGCTATGAGTCCAATCTATATAGTGAGACCCTATAGACCCTGTAATAAATACATTTTTTTAAAAAATCCAGTGCTGGGTTTAAGGGTGTGAGTACTACACCTGCTGTTGGCTGGACAACCTGCATACAACATACGGAACAAAGAGGTTTGTCTCTCTTCTCCTTCTCCTCCTCTCCTGTTGCTCTTGGTATCTTCTGCTGCCATGAAGAGTTGCCCCTCCTAGGAGCCAGGTGACTCTGATCTAAAACCTCTACAAACTATAAGCTAAATAAGCCTTTCCTTTGTAAATTTTGGATGAGGGTTATTTTGTCTTAGTATTAAGGGAAGTACCTAAGACAATGAGAAAGTCCAATTTTCCCCTAGGTCAGCAAGATAGCTCAGCAGACTAAGTGCCTGCTTAGGCAAGTGCAGGGACTAGGGTTTGATCCCTGGTACCACATGCTGCACTGGTCCCGCCCCTAGGACATGCTGAGCCAGCGATGAAGTCCAAGAGTGTCGGCCGGCGAGATAGCTCAGTGGTCTAAAGCACCTGCTTAGGCAAGCTTAGGCAACTGCAGGGACCGCGGTTTGATCCCTGGCACCACATGCTGTGCCAGCCCCACCCCAGGGCAGGCTGAGCCAACCATAACATAAATAAAGTTTTAAAAAAGTGAGATAGCTCAGCTGTCTAAAGCGCCTGCTTAGGCAAGCTTAGGTAACGGCAGGGACTGCAGTTCGATCCCCGGCACCACATGCTATGCCAGCCCTACCCCCAGGGCAGGCTAAGCAGCCCATTAAAAAAAAAAAAAAAATGCTGTGCCAGTCTCACCTCAAATAAATAAATAAATAAATAAATAAATAAATAAATATATATTTTGGGGAGATAGCTCAGAGGCACAAGTGCCTGCCTGGCAAGTACAAGGTCCTGAGTTCAATCCCCGATTCCACAAAAAAAAAAAAGAGTGTGATGCACACCTGTAATCCCAGCTGTGGGGGAGGCTGAAAACAGGTGGATCACTAGAAGTCTGATCTGTGTAGTGAGACTCTGTAGACCCTGTACTAAATACATAAAAAGAAATGAGATCAGGGGCTGGTGAGATGGTTCAGTGGTCTAAAACACCTGCTTAGGAAAGCTCAGGCAACTGCAGGGACTGTGGTTCAATCCCCGGCACCACATACTGTGCCAGCCCCACCACCTGGGCAGGCTGAGCCAGCCATAAAATAAGTAAATAAACAAATAAATAAAAAAATAAATAAATTGGGGCCGGCGAGATGGTTCAGTGGTCTAAAGTGCCTGCTTAGGAGGGCTCAGGCAACTGCAGGGACTGCGGTTCGATCCCCGGCACCACATGCTGTGCCAGCGCCACCACCAGGGCAGGCTGAGCCAGCCACAAAATAAATAAATAAAAAGAAACAAACAAACACAACAAGCAAACAAATAAAATAAATAAATAAAATTAAAAAATAAATAAATAAATAAATAAAAACTATTAAAAAAATAAAAGTGTAGTTTAAAAAAAAAGAAATGAGATCATAGTGTTCTTTCTCCATTTAACATGTTATAAACATCTTCCAAAGTCATTTCATAAGAAGCTATGCCATTGTGGGTCTGTTTTGTTTGTACAGAGGATCAAACTCAGGATCTTACGCATGCCAGGCAAATGTTTATGCCACTGAACTCTCTCCCCTATGCTGTTTGTTTTTTAACAGTTATTTAGGATGTCATTAAATAAATGACAAATGTCTTGGTTTCCTATTTCTGGTCATTTACTTGGCTTCTTAGTTTGCTTGTTTGTTCATTTGTTTGTTTTTGAAACAAAGTCTTAGCAATATAGTTCATGTTGGCCTTGAACTAGACACACAGACCAGGCTGGTTTGGAATTCATGGTCTTCCTGCTTCAACCTTCTGAGTCCTGGATTACAGTCATGAGCCACCATGCTCAGCTATTTCCAGGTGGCACTTATGTAGCTGAGCTATCTCCCCAGCCCCTCAGCTATTTCCAAAAAAAAAGAAACTTTTTTTTTTTTTTTGTACCAGGAATTGGACTCAGGACTTTGCACTTTCCAGACAGGCACCGTGCCACTGAGCTACAGCCCCAGCCCCCAAAATTTTGATATTATACACACTACTGAAATTGTGTTATTTTATGTAATAGGGTTCTGGGTGTGACAATGCTCACAGAGTTTACATTTTTATATTTTAATAGGCACTGCCAAATTATTCTTCAAAACATAGAATAATGTGCACTGCAGTCAATACCTGAATGAATATCAACATATGATCAATCTGAGAGGGAAGAATGTGATACTTAAAATACCATTTCTTTCTTTCTTTCTTTTTCTTTTTTTTTTTTTTTTTTTTGAGGCGAGGTCTCACTATGCAGTTCAGGCTGGCCTTGAGCTCACTTTTGTAGTCCAGGCTGATCTCAAATTTGCACTGATTCTCCTGTCCCAGCCTCCCAAGGGCTGGGATTACAGACGTGCACCACCATGCCGGGCCTAAAATACCATTTTAATTTATATCTTTTCACTCTTAATAAAGTTGAACTAGGGCCAGCCAAATAGCTCAGTGGATTAAAGCACCTGCAAAGAGACGCAGGGGCTGGAGGTTCGGTTCCCAGGCCTGCCACGGGCCCGCTGAGAGGACAATTGAGACTGGGCATGGTGGCACGCACCTGTAATCCCAGCTCTTGGGAGACTGTAAGAAGGCAGATCACTAGGCGTTCATCTAGTAGTGAGACCCTGAACACCCTGTGGACCCGTCCCTAAAATAAATAAAGTTAAAGAAATAAAGCTGAACTTTTTCATATGTTTATTGGCCATCTGAATTTCTTCTATGCATTACCCATTCACATTGTTTGAGGGTTTTTCATTCATATGTGGAAGCTCTTTGTGCATTGCTGGCATCTACACTCAATGCTGTCTGTGTGTATCTCTACACAGAGTTCTGATATATACACGGATCTATTAGTTTTTATTTTCCCCATCTCTCTCTCCCCTTCCCTCCTCCTCCCTCCTCTCCTTTTCTCCCTCTCTCCCTCTTTCCCTCTCTCTTTCCCTTCTCCCCCTCTCTCCCTCTTTCCCTCTCTCTTTCCCTTCTCCCCCTCTCTCCTTCTCTCGCTCTGTTTCTCTATTTCCCTTTCCCCCTCTGTCCCACTCTGTCCTTCTCTTTCTCTTTCTCTCTCTCTCTCCCTTCTCCCCCTCTCCCCCTCTGTCTCCCTCTCTCCCTTTGTCTCCCCATTTCTCTCCCCTTTGGCATTGAGAATCTAACCTCGGGCCTTATACTTGCTGAGCACTGGTTCTACCATTAAGCCACAGCCCCAGTCTTTGATTATCCTATTTAAGAAATTTCCCCTTAGTTGGTTGTGTTTGTTTCATTTTCTTTGTGGTTCTAGGGATTGGACCTAAGAAAACTCTTACCACTGAGCTATATCCGCAGTCATGTTGATCTTTTATTTTGAGACAGGGTCTCACTAAGTTGCCTGGGCTGGCCTAGTCCTCCTCCTTAGCCCCTTGCATAGCAGGGATTACAGGCACGCATCACCATGCCCTCCCCTTTCCTTTTACTTTTTTTTTTATCAGAATGATTACTAAATTTTATCAAGGGCTTTCTATGTTTGATAAATAATACGATAACATAATCATGCAACTTTTCTCTATTGAGAAATTAGATGTCTACAGTTTTTTGTTTCAAGCTCTTATCAATTAAGATACCGGTGCTTCTTGGGATGATAACACTTCAAAGCTCTCAGCAGCCATTTAGCCTCACTTGAACAGTGCAGGAGTCGGAGGTCCTGAGGATTCCTGGCAAGAGAGCATCAAAGGCAAAGATGCAGACAGAGAAGACCCTGCTGGCCCTTAGGTAGCCCACGCCGGTGAAAACAGCGACTGCGCGCACTCCTGTAGGACCTGCATGTGTAATTTGCCGCCTAGAGTGCCCTTCAATCCCTTTAATCTTGCTCTCCCAGTCTCTGTCCTTGAAAATATTACTCATTTTTAAGCTGGGATTAAAAAACACCACTGAGTCTTCCCACCTCCAGGAAATATCCCCCAAATCCCTCCTCCTCAAGGCCACATCATTTGCACGTAACCCCACTGTGGCAAGAATCCCCTAATTCCCCTGTATGGACTTGCTCTGGCTGTGTGTCCACTTTACTTCCTCTACAACCCCAGAGGCTGGCACACCGCGGGCTTGGAGAAGCACTGACAGGTGAGCGGTGCGCATCCCCTGACCCGAAGGGAGCCTCGGCTCAGCCCCTGCTGGAGAATTCCTTCCCCGGCAGCATCCTGCACGGTAGACTCCGCCTCGGTAGAGGGCATCCTAGACCCCTCTCCAGCTCCGGAAACGGGGCTGTTGCGTTGGGAAGACTACACTTCCCAGGGATCCCAGGGAAAAGCGAAAACCCTTTGGCTTTGACAGCCGCCGCCACTGGTCTTTCCGCCTCCCCTGCTTGCTTGAGACCTGGGAGCTAGGGACTGAGCGCTGGGAGCCGGGAGCCGGGAGCCGGGAGCCGGGAGCCGGGAGCCGGGAGCTGGATTATGGTGGCCTGAGCAGCCAGCGCAGCCGCAGGAGTCCAGAGCCCCTGCCCGTCCCGCGCTCCCAGCCTCGCCAGGAGAGCCTAGACTGCAGCCGGCGCCACCCTGCCATGCCCGCCCCTCCCAGCCCCCAGAACGGCCCGAGCCCGCCGCCGAGGCTGCCCGCCGCCGTCCCGATGTAGCTGGCTCCTGGATCGCAGCTACTGCCCTCCTCTCGTGCTCTGCGGATTTCTCCTGCCAGCTCTCATCGCCTGGAACCCCCGACTGGCTGAGGGGCCTGCAGGCTCTGGACTCCTGATGCCGCCAAGCCCCCTCTCGTGAGAGAAGCCACACCACCCAGACTTTGGGACAGGCGACGGGGACGGACGTGGGCCCGAGCCAGCCCAGAAGGCCCGGGCCCACCATGGCCCCGGCCCTGCCCTGGCTTCTGCTGTGGGTGGGCTCGGGGGTGCTGCCTGCCCACGGCACCCAGCACGGCATCCGGCTGCCCCTGCGCAGCGGCCTGGCAGGGACCCCCCTGGGGCTGCGGCTGCCCCGGGAGACCGACGAGGAGCCCAGCAGGAGGGGCAGCTTTGTGGAGATGGTGGACAACCTGAGGGGCAAGTCGGGCCAGGGCTACTATGTGGAGATGACCGTAGGCAGCCCCCCACAGACGGTAAGGTGGGCGGGCGGACGCTGGCCGGACTCGCGCAGCAGAGGGGAGGGAGGCGGGGCGAGAATGCGGCAGGCTACCCCCGCTAAAATGGGCGGGGGCGGCAGCAGGAAGGCCCCCCACTGAAACTAATAATCCGGGGTCACATTGCTGAGGTCATCCCCAAAACTCCCCTTTCCCGCCTCCTTACTCCTCACCCCTTGCTAGCTTTCCGGTCCTCCTGGGCTGATCACCCTCCCTCAGTCCCTCCACTGCTGCGTGCTCCTCAGTGAGGGTCGGAGAGGGAGAAGCACTTCAGCTGGCGCCAGAGTTGAGGAAGGGACAGGCCCTAGGGGCACCAAAACAGGTGTCAGCCCCCTCTGGTGCTGGCCAAGCTGGAGTCTCCCCAGTCTCCCTCCCGACCCCCCGCCAGCATTCCAGGAAGGCGAAAGTCCCCATCTTCATCTCCTGAGGACCAGGAATCCTGGCATCAGTTGGATTAGCGCCCTGCCCCCTCCCCGACCCAGGCCTCTGAGCTCAGGCCAGAAGGGAAGGGGCCTGAGTTTAGGTAGAGGACAAACCATGGGAAAGGAGCCAGACCCTTTCTAATGGTGGATTTCCACCCGTGGGAGGGGGCGAGGCAGTGGAGGAGAAAGCACTCCCTACTGTCCCCATCCTTCTTAACAATCACCCAGGCACCTCAAAAGTAGCTGAAGGAGGCTGTGCCCTCCACACCCTGCAGGCTGCAGCGGGAGTGTGGGCTTGAGCAGCCCTCCTGTGGGGTGCCTGGCTGACCTCTGTACATCTGTCCCCTTTGTGGGCGGGTCTGGGCCTGGGTGCAGCAGATCTGGGGATGCTGCTGTGCCACCTTGAGTCTCATCCTGCATGTCTCTGGGAGCTGCCCCCAGATCTGCATTCATGTCCCTGATCGGAAAGCCTGTCTGTGAAGAGTGTGGAAAGGTGGGAGTGGTGTGGAGTGAGAGAGGGGGCAGTCATCTGAACCGAGAGAGCTAAGTCTGGAAGAACCACAAGCTATTACCTTCCAATATCTGACAGAAACCAACCTCGCTAGAGCCATGGGAGCCAGGCCTGCTGCCAGAATCCAAGGTCCTGGTCTCCCCTCTTCCTCCCTATGAACCATAAGTTCCCCACATGTAGCGTCTGATCTGTGTGCAGAGGCCAGGCCCAGAAAGCCTACGCACGCGGAATGCTAGGTATCCTCGAGGAGCTAGTCCAGCGATGTACATGCAAACTGTCTACACACCCTGTGACCTGTCACAGCACAGCTGCTTTGCAGAACCCACAAAAACTCTTCTTTCTTTCTTTCTTTCTTTCTTTCTTTCTTTCTTTCTTTCTTTCTTTTTTTGAGACAAGGTTTCTATGCAGTTCAGCCTGGCCTTGAACTCACTTTACCTCAAGCTGACCTCGAACTGATCTTCCTGCCTCAGCCTGCTGAGTGCTGGAATTATAGGCATGTTCCACCACACCCAGCCCACAGGGGCTTTAGAGTCAAACAGATCACCTGAAGTTCTACCTTTCCTGTTTCCTAGCTGTGTGGCCTTGGGCAAATTATACAACTTCTCCACGGCATTTGCCTTACCTTTAAAATGAATAAAATGAAGTCTGTTTTGCAAGATAATTGTGAAGATTGAAAGATCCATGGAGGGGAAAACACGTAGAATAGTGCACTGGCCACATACTAGACCTCCAGAAAGTATTACCTCGCTTTTTCCTTCCCTCAATAAGCCACTCTGCCACTTGGGTGTCTGCATTTCTGCATTATATGCACGTGAAATGAAGGGGCCAGCAGCTGTACTGCTGTGACCCCGAGATACCGTGCTTGTCCTCCAGCTGGGAATTTGGCAGAGTAACTACTCACTGTCTGTCAGTTCCATCCTCCTCACTGGAAGCCAGAGAAGAGGCTGGAAGTTGCCAGGCAGCCCCTGGAGAGCCACTCTGTGGATTGCACTGAGGCTCTCCATCTGGCTCCTGGCCATGGTGGGACTTTGGTCCTCTCCCCAGCAGCCCCTGAGAAGGCCATCCAGCCCTGTGAACAAGTAAAAGGGAATTCTGGGGAGCACTTTCTATCTTTGTGGCTGATCTGCTGAGAGGCAGAAGATGTGTCTTCTGCCCAGAAAGATCTAAGAATAGAAGCAGAGTGTAAGTACTCATCCAAGGTCATCTCTAGCAGCCATAGGCGGAGTGATGGTCCACAGATCCTTCTCCTCAGAGCCTGTAAAAGTATAAATGCTCTGCCTCCACCCTAGTCTAAGAGAGTCAGAAGGGGGGGGGGGGCAGACAGCCATTTGTGTTAAGTTTAAGAAGCACTGATCTGTGGGAGTCTAAAAAGTGAATGTTTTGGTGTCCAGAGGGTCCTGAATTAATCAGGTAAGGCTTCTTGGAGGAGGAATGCCCTGAGCACGGTCTTGAGGGATAGATTGGAGAGGGAGGCCACTCTCTTAGAGGAAGGGGCACCTATCCCAGTGCCCTGTAATCGTACCCTATTTGTCTGCCTTTGTCTGCTCCTTCCCATCCTGCCCGCCTCGTCTAGGAAAGGCCATGATGAATGAGGGATTAGGTTATGTGTGTTTGGGCTTATGCATGTTTATTTAGGAGACAGGAGAAAGCGCAGATCAGTTAATATTACAGGATTGAGCTGAGACCAGATAAATTTGGGTAAATACAATAAAGTCAAATTGCCGAAAGCTTTAAATGTCAAGCTATAAGGTATTAGACTTTGGTCTTCAGCTATTAGGGGAAAGCTGAATTCATTTGTGCAGAGGAATGACAGAGAGAAAAGCAATCTTGTAGGAAGAGACATCTGAATTTTAGAACAAAACTGATACGCAGGCGGCAGGAGGCTCTGTCACAACAGCCCAGGTCCTAGATGGTATGACAAGGACAGCATGAGGCTCTAAGACAGAGAACAGAAGACCAGGATGCCAACGGTGCCAGGAGGGAGGCACACGGGCAGGACTTGTGATGCTGGTGGAGGAGTACAGAAGATACCAAGGTGATTTTGAGATTCTAATCTGAGACAGGGAGATTTGGAGGATGACAAGACTCTCTGTGGGAAAGGGAAAGTGGCAGCAGGGCATGGTTTAGTCGGAGTGCTGCTATACTATACGCTTGTGTTTGCCACCAGAGTGCATGCAGAGTTTCTTTTATACACTCCACAGGTATTAGTTTCTTCTTGACAGAAATGTCTGCCATATATATAAAGGTCCTCATTATTCAAGAGGCTCCAGTACAAAAAGTGGGGTCTAAAAGATTAAACAACTGGCCAGTGGGAGGCAGGTAAACTGAGACCCTGTCCCACTGCTTGTTGTCCCTATTATGCCACCATCTTGGGGGAGAAGGCTTTATGATGAGATCCCTCCTCCATTCCCCATAGTGCTTGCCGACGTGTCCCTTACCATATGTGTCGTGGCATGTAATGGCTTTTAGTTTCCCTCACAGGACTTTAAGGCCTGAGGACTGGGCATAGCTCAGTGGCAGAGCACTTGTCTAGCAGGCACAAGGCCTGGGATCATTCCCCAACACTGAAGAAGAAGAAGAAAAAAAAAGCTCTTGAGGAAAATGTCTTTTAATTTTATATATTTTGCAATATCTTATTTATCTTGTATCCTAATATCTTTAGCAGCAGTAGTGGTACGTATGTGTGACCCCAACACTCTGGGAGACCAATTACCATAAGTTCAAGGCCAGTGTGAGCACTTGTTTAGCAAGACTCACTTCTCAAAAAAAAAAAAAAAAAACTAGCTCAATGCAAAGGCCCTGGGCCCATACTCGGCAACGAGAAAGGAGGGAAAGTGTGAGCACCCTGATTAAACAGGGTAATAATTTGTTAGGAGCAAAATTTGTTGATAGCCAACCCAGTGTAACAAATGTTTATTGAGCAGCTCATGCTCAGAAGAGAAAAATCAGGGCATAGTCTCAATCAGCCCTTGGAAAGCTCATAATTTGGTGTGAGACACAGACGTATAAATATCATATAAAGGGCTGGGAAGACAGCTCAGTGGTCAAAGCACCTGCCTGGCAAGCACAAGGACCCAGTTTCGATCCCCAGCACCACATGCTGTGCAGGCCCCCAGAATCCTAGATCCACCATGCTGGCCACTGAGACTGGTCATGGTGGCGCACACCTGCAATCCCAGCACCGAGGAGGCTGAGACAGGAGGAGCACTACAAGTCTGAGCTGTGTAGCTAGACCCTGTACCAAATAAATAGATAAATATTTAAAAATAATTTATAAAAATAAATATCACGTAAGACCAGGACAAGAGTGTGTCCCAGGGATAGAACACTGACCCCAGCACTACCCCACTACACACATACACACACACACACACACACACACACATACACACACACACACTAATTTTTTATGGTGCAGAGTCTCTACTATGCAGCTCAGACTCATAGTGATCCCCTGTTTCAGCCTTCCTTGTGATGGGATTACAGGCATGCCCCACCACATGCAGTTTCAGTGGCCCGGCCTGGGGCAAGCACGGCCTGTGCTGCTGGGGATCTAACCCCCGTCTTTGTGCTTGCTGGACAGGCTCCTAGACTGCTGAGCTATCTCTTCTACCCCCCAACACTTTTTAAATTTTATTTTTAATTAATTAATTAATGCATTTTTTTGTGGCCGCTCAGCCCACCCTAGGAGCAGGGCTGGTGCGGCATGCAGTGCTGGGGATCAAACTGCAGTCCCTGCGCTTGCCTAAGCTTGCCAAAGCAGGCGCTTTAGACTGTTGAGCTATCTTGCTGCCCCTCCTAACCCCACACACTTTTTAAACCTCTTCTCCAAATGCATAGTTGGAAGAACAAGAGATCTTGAAACTGCAAGGGAGAAGGGGCCACTGTCTGGGCACTAGTGAAGGACACTTCAGAGGGCGATGCATGAACTGTGGTCAGAATGCTGAGGGGCCTCGTGAATCCTTTGGTCCTAGGAAAGCAAGTGCAGTGTGAAGGACCTGAATGGTCTAGCTCAGTGGATGTCTGCTGGGACACAGGGGCCAAAGGGGGCAGTGGCAGCGAACAGGCAAAGGAGCACAGTCCCAGGGTTCTGGCGTTCACCAGTTCTTCTCTGCCCCATCAGGACTTAAAGGGTAAGAGAGAGAACAGTTCGCTTTTGTCTGCTTCACCTCTCTGACTTTGTGTTGGAAAGCCAGAAAGAGGAGCATCTCCAGGGAAGCCTCTGTAAATTCTCTCTGCTGAGAGCCATCTCCTTTGAGTGCCTGGGCAGTGGAGAGTTCTGGGAAGAGGCCAGACCATTGTCCTAGTTCTGGAACTGCACTGAGACTGTCCTGGCAGGATGGTCCCAGAGTCTGGAAAGCATTCATTGATGCCTTGCCATTAGGTACTCTAGTTAAGTGGTTCCTAAGAAGGGAGGGGTGGGTGTTCAGAGGAGAATGCAGGGGCCAGGGATATAGCGCAGGGGCATAAGCACCTGCCCGGCAAATGCAAGGTCCTGAGTTCAGTCCCTGGTACCACAAAAACAAACAAACAAACAGAGGAGAATGCAGAATGATAGTGCTAGGGGATTCTGAGGAGAGATGCCTGTGAGCAGAGATGCCTCAGTGCTTTCTTCACAGACGTACAGAGCCACGGAGCAGGCTGAATGTCCAGGTGCCACGAGAGGGAACTGAGCATGTGCCAGAGATGAGCTTCATTGTCCACCGAGGACAGATCAGGAGATTAAAGCCACCATAATGTTACTGTGGGTGGAACAAAGTTGATAACAGGAAGGAGTTATAGCCTGGCAGCGAGAAGCAGATACTCACAGCTGCTATGATACCTTATAGTACAAAGTTTTCCTGGATGGTTTCTGTAGAGGCTGAAAGCATAAAGCAAACCTCAGGAGCACGCACGAGGACTCAGGGTATACGTAGCTCCGGGGTGTAACTCATGGGTAGTAGGCATTAGGCCCTGGCTTCAATCCCCAGCACACCCTCCCCCCTTAAAAAGTTTGAAGGCCATCATCTTAGATCTGACCACCTGTGTCATCTCAACTAGGAAGCACTGATGGGCAATAGTTGAGCCTGGCTGGAAGCAGGGAAGAAAGGGAGCATTCCTGGCCAAAACAGGCAAGAGTGCCCTGGGGCGCCCTCGCCATCTTGGGATTTTTTAAAAGCCAGCCTAAGGTAGGGTAAGTGGTGCTCCTAGGTGCACATTACCAGCTACTGCCTGGAAAACAAAGTGGGAGGAGGAGACAAGTCTGGTGTTTTGAGTATTTGTACAGGACCAACAGATTTGCTCAAGGTAGGTGGAATCTGGACAGGACCCAGGTGCTGGACTCACTTTGAGGCAGGAGCTGTTGGCCAAGAGCTACCTTCAGCTGCTGAATTTAGGCCCTTGGAGTCCTTCCTTGGTCCTCCTCCCAGCCTAGAGCAACTTTAGTCTGAGCCTAATAGGAAAAACAGAAGAATCCACTCTAGGACCACAGAAGCCTGGAGCCATCACTACTCTTAAGAACCCAAGGGCTCCCACTGGACATTCAGTTAATTTCCGTGGTCTGGCAGGCATTAGTTGTCATGTTCACTATGCTCAGTGGACATGCGCAGTGCCAGGTTGAGGATCACCCCTGAAGAGTCTCTGGGGCAGAGAATTAAGAGCAGGAATTTGTAGGATCACAGGAAGCCAAGAGCAGGATGAGCCACTCTCAGTGGGGAAGAAAAAAAAAAAAAATCAATATGGAGCACCTACTGGGGGCTACTGGATGATTAGGAGATGGTATGAGACCAACAGACATTAAATCAATGGTTAAAGATTGGATTAACCAGAGAAGAGCCAAGGAGATAACTCAGTAGAGTAAGCATTTGCCTGGCAAGCATAAGATCCTGAGTTCAATCCCCAGTCCTGCAAAAAAGAAAAAAAAAAATGGATTAAGCAGAGAAGCCCAGATAGGTGCTGCTGAGGATCGGCAGGAAGAGGAACCTAATCTTGCCTTGGCATCAGGTTAAGACCTTGGGGTCTGGATGTTTGGAGCCTGACAGTTGAAAAGGAGTTAGGCAACACAGGAAGACAACAGTCCAGGCAAAAGAACAATGTATGCAATGGTATGCAGCTGAGAGCATCATGCTGCTATTTGTACTACTAAGAAAACTTCGTAGTATGTGCAGTGAGGGAGAGAATGGTAAGACATGTTCCCTGAAGTTGACCTATGGTTGGTCGGATACTCCCAGGGTCAGAGGTCCTTGGGATTGGGCTGGGGGGATAGCTCAGTAGAAAAAGTGCTTGACTGGCAAGCGCAAGGGCCTGAGTTCAATTCCTGATTCCGCAAAAAAAAAAAAAAAAAAGGTCCTGGGATTTAATTCAAAGTATATCAGTATGTGATGTTGGGTAACAACCCACACCAAAATATAGTTGCCCAAAATGAAAGTGATTTTTCAGGATTCTGTAGTTGGCCTGCGGTTCTTCTACAGGTCTTACCTGGACTAACTCTTGTGGGTGCAGTCAGTCAGCAAGATGGCTGAGGTGGGTGGCCCACACCTGCTGGGCCTCTGGCACTATGAAGTCCTTCACCCTGAGAAAGTCTAGACCTGGTTCTTCACAGAGACCTCAGGGCAGCATTCCCAGAGGGCAGTCCCCTTGCCTGCTGGTGTACCATTGGCCAAAGCAAGCATCCTGGCTGAGCTCACTGTCAATGTCAGGGGCTCACGCAAGGGCACCAGTGTGGATGAGGATGTCTCATCAGTGTGATAATCTACCACATACTTCCCAAGCGGGAGGCACAGGAATGTCAAGGAGATAAAAAAAAAAAGACCATAGTTGAAGGCTGCTCAGGACCAAGGGGCTCTTGTCCTAGCTTTATTGCTTATTATGTAAGGTGGGTCGTTTCTTACTCACCCTAGGTCTGTCTCCTTCTCTGTAAAAAAGGCTTCCACATCTCAGCTTTTGCTAAAGAGCTCCTTATACAAGAATATAGAAGTTTTCCCTTCTTTGACTCAGAGACCTGTACAGAAGGAATAGACTTTTTAGTAGGAAGACTGGAGGTAGAGTTCTTGTCCCCCAGAGACTTGCAAAAGCAGCAAGAGCCTAGGATGGGCTGCTAAAACAATGTGAGATTTCTGCTGTTTCTGTGGTGCGGGCTACAGAACTCAGGGTCTTGTTCTTGCCAGGCAAGAGCTCTGTCACTGGTCTACATTGTTGTGGGTTCTTAACAATTACAGATTGTTCAAGACTGACAAGAGCCCCCCTCTCTCCAGGCCAGTGGACAGATGCCTCCCAAAGGCATTTTTCCTCTATAAGAATCTCAGCGATCACTGTCTGCTTAAAAGAGCTGAGCATTTGGTGAACAAAGGGCTCACACCAACCTCACCAGCTCCTCATCCAGCTCATTGATCCAAAATTATTTCCTGAGTGCGAGCAAACTTGGGCAGGCGCGCCTCTCCCTGTGGGGCTTATTAGCGCTCCCCTTGAAGCTGCCTCCTCTCAGAGGCCCCAGGGGCACATTTGTTTGTTAAGTGATTGGCACTGACCTAGACCTGACCCCAGGTTCTAGCCCCTGGGCACCTGACTCTTGGGTTTGCCTGGGCCATGGAACAAAAAAGATAGCTTCAGCATCAGGCTGCCCAAACACAAGCCTCTTGGGTCAGTCCAGGGTGCCACAGGAACAAGGCAGGTGGATCTGAGCTCAGGCCACAGCTGTACCCCAAAAAGCCTCTGTTGGGAAGCCACTGAGGAATCCCCACCTCTCTTCCCTCCCCACCCCCAGAACTGGTAGATCAGCCCTTTCACTTTTTCTCTCCTTTAGCCACTCATTTATTCAAGAAATATTTATTTCCAGGTGCTATGATAGCCACTGGGGACACACTGGAGACACCCCAGAGGGTGAGAGTCAATGTGAAACTGCACAGTGGCAAGTTCTATGGAAGCATTGAATAGATAGCCTCATCTTTCTACCTGAGGAAGCCCCTTTTGAGCTCCAGCTGTAGGGTGGAGGGGATGAGTAGACTGCAAGTAAAAGGAGGGTGGTCCAGGCAGAGGGAGTGGTCAGGGCCACAGCCTGTAGGGAACCAATATGGAGTCAGCTGGGCTGGTGGGCACAGGGCTCGGGGGAGGACAAGCTGGGTATTGCCGTAGGGCCAGACTGTGAAGGCCCTGTAGGATAAGTTAAAGTTTTCTTTCTTTCTTTTTTTTTTTCATTTTAAGAGCAAAATGAAACCACTGACAGCAGGGTAACAGGGAAGATCACTCCAGCTGCAGCACAGAAAACAGGTGGCCAAGGTCAAGGGTGGATGTACCTAGACCAGCTGAGAAGCCACTATAACTCTGCAGGGTGAGATGATGCTAGGCTGGGTGGCAAAGGGAAGCACAGGGAATGAACACAAGAGA
>PVKN010021658.1:0-15449 GCA_004027915.1 Capromys pilorides
CACACACACACACACACCCTAAAAATGAGCTATAATTCCTGATCTTGTTAGGACTGGGAGTGTAAGGTGAAAATACTTGATGTCTGTACCTAAGAACTTTCATGCGTAATAAGGAGACAGACAAGATGAGACAATCAAAAGCAGAAGTCAAAAGTGAGGTCGTGCGTGGCGCCTGCCATGTGGTACCCACAAAAGGGACCCATGATCAAGACTTGGGAATGAAGACAGCCTTCCGGTACAAAGTGGCCCCTAAGTGTAGAACTCCAGAAGGGTGAGTAGAAAGCTGGGGGCAGGGAGCAGAAGAGAGGCAATTGGCGGAAATGGCACTCTGGATGGAGCAGAGAGGGTGCGAAGCTGAGGACCGGGAGGCTGGAGAGGCAATCGCGGGCCAGCTCATAGCTCTGCGCATCCTGCCTCGAAGTGATAGCTCCTGCCTAGGTCTGGGTTCATGTTGCCAGCGAACCTGCTGACTTTATCCATGAGGCAGATAAAAACAAAAAAGGGTCTTGGGTTGTAGGTGGCAGAGCCGTGGCAGAGCCCAGGACTGCTGAGCCTCAACAGGGCCTTCACCCCATGACTGCGCCAGCTTTTTCAGTATGAGCATGTTGGAAAGTTCAGGTCCCTGCAGTGATGCATCTGGTCATTCTGGTCCAGCTCAGCAGCGAGGCGCTGTGGATGTAATCCCACCTTGTCTTAACAGCCTCACATTCTTTGAACTTAGAATGTATGGCATAAGCTCAAAGAAATCACTTCTCCTTAAGTGTCAGCACTAGAAATTAAGATTTAATAGCCAGAGGAAAAGAAAGCCACACCAAGGCACTGTCACCAGAGCACTGGTACATTTTGCTTCCTGGGATACTCTGGCTCCTGGGAGAAGGCAATAAAAAGAAAGAAAACACGCACATGTTTTTAGGAGAAGAGCCATCTGATAGGTAGTGGTGACCCTGGGGAAGCATTAGAGAGGAAAAAATGAAAGTGGCAATTGAAATAGTGCAATTTGGCTGATGTAAGGGAGAAGAGAGGAGTGGATAGAAAAGAAATAAGAATCGCTCTGGAGTCCAAGACTTGGAAGCAGTGTTCCAAATTTGGAACATTGCAGTGGAGCAAAGGCAAGTGAGCAGAGGAGGGAACAGGGTGATTGGGCTCTGAGACAGGGGAGAGAGCGAGATCACAGTCTTTAGCCCTGTGGTAAGATGTGCAGGTGGCACCGGCATGCTTTGCCAATTGGGGTGGCTGCACCTTTGCATGAGGGACAGAGGCTCTGAGCGGCTCTGCAGAACAGCAGTTCTCAGGGTGCTTCTGTGCTGTGTGAAGAGGGAGCTACTTCAGCGCCATCACTTGAACAGAGCAGACAGCGAGGAGCACAGAGGCTGTTGTGGGAGTGAGAAGCACAAGCAGATCAGGGGTGAGGCGTCTTCACAGAAGAGTATTATGTCACAGATAAAAGAAAGGAATGCTTCCAAGACCGCTGGAACAGGGAGCATCAAAACAGGAATGCGTTGTAAGAAGGAGGAACTCCAAACTCTCTCTTTGTTCCTTCAAAGGACAATGCACTGTGCCACTTCAGCACACTCGCCCTTGGTTCTCTATTAATTGACATAATTTTCACTGATAAACCTCAACCAAGGATTCTCCTTATGGGAAGATTAAATGCTCTGAGACCAAGAGGACCTTGATAAAGAATAGGACACAAATCAACCCAAGAGGAGTTTGGAAGCGAAACACATACGGGAAAAATTAATCATAGGTGAAAAAAATTATGCATGAGGTGAAAGGGAGAGAGGGAAATACGCCTGAGGAAAGGCCACCAGTGACACGGAAGTTCGGACTGCAGGAGCTTCTGCTTGTCTTGCTACCCAGCCAGGCTGCAGGTTTCACATAGGCAGGGGCCTGTTTCCTGCTTAGTTGCACAAATGGTCCTGAATAAAACTTTTCAACTATAACTGATAATGTGGAGGTGATAAGTGATGCAATGATGTGTAATGACAATGTGACAATTTCAGCAGAAACTGTTCCTTGGGTTTTGACCTTTGCCAAAGCCAATGATATTGAGAATGATTCTCTCTCATACTCTCAGCAATAGTAGCCAACTGCAAGACCCAAGCAGCTACATGATTACATAGCAACCAATGCACTTCAGTCTGCTGTGGTACTAAGATAGGACATCTAGTGGTTGGGTGTCCTTCTAATTAATGTTTTCAATGTATGGTGGCCTTCACAGGACATAATTCCTTGGTCAAGTCAAGGATCACTTGTGTATACTTGTACTATGGTAAGGAAGCCAGTTCATGAGAAAATACTTATCTTTAAGCAGAGGTAGTGATATAAATGTAGTACAAACCTAGAATTACATATTTGCAGACTGGCTGTTGGGAATGAAATAACAGAAGTCATAGTTAATTGAATATGAGACAGAACAGTGCTTTGGTTAAGAATGAGATGGGCTGGACTGCTTAGTTTTGAAAGCTTGCTTGCTTTTTCATTTAATATGCAACTTTTGGCTACATCTATGAGCTCTCAACACCTCCTTTTTGCACGTGGAAGGAAGAGAGAATAACGGCCTCACAGTGAGGAAGCCAGCCTCCAGGATGACCACCAACACAGGAGCTGCCTGGTAGCTGCATCCTGGCACCAACCCTGCACATGCAGCACCGGTGTTGGTCTGGATGTCCAATAACATGACAGCCAAAGGGAGGAAATACTACTACTGGAATTAGCTTATAAGAAATGGTAGCTTCCAACCTGGACACTATTTCACTCCTCTCCTGTCTCCCAGATCTCTTTCTCCAAAGGAAGCCAGCCACAATGTTATGAGCAACCAGTTTGAGAAGACCATGTGATAGAAATAACTCTTGTCAACACCAGTGAGGCCCAAGGCAAGAGCGAGTTCAGACAGATTCTCCAACCCTATTTAACCCTCCAGATAACCAGAGTCCTGGCCAGCAGCTTGACTATGATGTTAAGAGTCCTGAGCCAGACCCACTCAGCCAAGTTGTCCTATTGCCTGAGCCTCAGAAATTGTGTGATAATAAAAATACATTGTTTTAAACTCCTAATCCTTGGAGCAATTTATTACACAGCAATAGGTATTAATGGACTCGCATCATTAGGCTGTTGTAAAAAGGAAAGAAAGCATTTAGCACTCAGTACTTAACAAACAGTGAATAAACGTTGCTAATATTAAATGCAAGACATCATACATTTCATATGCCTGAGAACTTAGCATAAGAGAGGCAAATTCTGTATACATTTGGATGATTGTGATGAAAAGATAAAATCTCACTTTAACTGCAAACTATAATATAATGTTGATCTCTCACAGTCCCTCATGTTGAGCAAATATCATATAATTTTAAAGTTTATGAACTGGAGGATTTACAAATTATGTTTACACTGTTTCTCAAATCTTCTAACATCAGTAGCTTCATTTTGCCTCAGGCACAACCACCCTCCCCTTCTTCCGTTGGTGCTAGGGGATCTGAGTTCCAAGGCTTGCGCAATCTTCAGAAATTCACTCAGATAAAGTTATTGTCTTCCACATCTCCTGATTGAGAAAAGTCGTGTGCAGAACACCATGCAGTAACTGTGTAAGAAGCACACTGGATCCTGACAACACTGGCATTTAACCTCTGACAGTGTGGCTTCAAAGCTGCCCTTCTACAGGAAACAGAGGCCAACTTTCCAGCACCCTCTGCTCTGCCTTATGATGAGCTTGAGATCAATATTTTTCACTTATTGATCGCAGAAAACCATCTCACATCCTCTATCATTGAAACATTTTAATTAGTGTCAGAATAAATCAGCAACCTCAACATTATCCTCTTCTGGACTTTAACCACAATACAAACACTTGTGTACACAGAGTATATGCCAGCAATGCCTAAATCAAATTTGTACACCTAATTATAGCATGCTTCCACTTATAATTATACAGACAAATATAGTCTATATTGAGAAACACATAGAACAGTAAGCAGTAACATTCATATTGCTTTCAAATGAAACCAATATCCCCAATATGCTTAAAGCAAATTTTCCCAATATGTCACAGCTTTGCCTTCAAAGACTGAGGACACCATGTACTTGTGAATCATGTGACCCACAGAAAGGAGAAAAATACAGATACCCTGTAAGACAGACCCTGTACTAAATTTCTTATGTGTATCATCTCATTTTATCCTCACAACCAACTTTCACAGTAAGAACATTTACTATGCATGTATTTTTTTTAGATGGGATCTCAACCACAAGTTGAGTCTGGCCTTCAACTCACTATGTAGGCCAGGCTGACCTTGAATTTACACCAATCTTCCTAATGCAGCCTCCTGAGTGCTGGGATTATAGGTGTGCACCACTACATCAGCTACAATGTATGTGTATATATAGTACATGTATGTAGTACATATACTACAACATACATGTACTATATATACATACAAAGGCTACCATATACTACATAGTATATGACATATCACACAACATGTATTGTGTATATCATTTGCCCACATGCCATATACATAATGATATATCATATGCACTTCACATATACAAAAATTGTATATATATGATAAATATTATATACCTAATAGAAGAATTCAATTCAAAACCTAGTTGATCTGTTTTCAAATCTCAAAAGTAAAAAATACCACTTCACATTTCTCTCCCAGGACATTTGGCGCATAGAAGCACAACCAGACATGGCTGAGCCACAGCACCAGTCTATACAGGGACCAAAAAAGTGATGCAAAGGGGTGGACAGGGACAGTCTCATCCTTATCTAAGGACAATCACTAAGAATTTATAAATGTAAATGAGCAGGACTCATTCACATCAAGTGTTAATGTACACCACAATTACTGGGATCCTAATTAACACAAAGACTTTCATTCAGTAAGTCTAGAGTGGAGTCCAGAACTCCATATTTCTAACAAAACTTCAAGGGATCCTTCCAGGCCATTTGTTCTATATAACAAATATTAAAAAAAAATATTTTTTAGTATTGAGTTTTCCATCATCAGAAATCAAAGCATACAGCAGAAACTGGTGTGCTTTCATAGAAAACATCCCCTGCCAATAATGGATGTGGATGACCTCTACAGAATCTTCCATCCCATGATCTGATCAACGTGTGATGTCCAGCAGGTCCAGTTAGTCCAGCCTCATGAGCGGGAGATCGCCATGCCCAAATGTGCCAAGAGCACAGCCTCAGGACCCTGCCAGTGACAGGCAGCCGGGCTTGTTCTTCACCTCCCTCTGACATTGGAGAGATAATACCTCATTGCTACATCCAACCTGACAGCTGGAGTCTCTTTGCTCATAACAATGATAACCCCTGCCCTCTCTGGAGAGCTCTCAGTGAGCACATTGCTAAGAGCATCACATTTAATGATTTGTGTATTCAGAGGGGTCTCTTGCTTGAAGCATGTGAAATGAGCATCTATTTCAGATGCAAAATTCATCCATCTAAAATTTGTATATCCATGTTATTTAATTGAACAAGTAGCTGGCCCTGTCTGTGCAATTATGTAACTCTTATGGTCATGGATGAGGGATTTGGTACCACATTGACAGGAACCCAAACTTTGGCCTCATAGGAAAAAACCAACAGAGTTGTATTCAGCAATAAAATCAGTTTCTCTGAGATACGGAATCCAGACCCCTGGAAAGTAACAACTTAGCAAAGAGAGAAAATGAAATAGGTCTCTGGGAACATGGAAGAAACTGACAAGAAAGTTAAAAACTACAGAAAAATTGGAGACACAGACCACAACACAACCAAAGGAAGAAATTAGTCTGGAGCTCACCCTAGCCTGTGGGGAGACTGCCCCCACAGATGCAAGATAAAGGTCTGGGAAGGCAGCTCCAGGGAGTGGCCCAGGCAGCCAGTGCAGCCTCCAGGTGGAATCCACACCTGTTGTAAACTGCAAAGGCAATGTGGGGTTTTGTTCTGAGGTGATCCCTTCCACACAATGAGAAACAGCTGGAGAGAGAAGTCAGTGCAGCACCCCCATACTAACAGAGAACGCTTATTCAGGTGTCATTATTGGAAGGGGCTGATTATTTATTTTTGTTTTTTGTTTTTTTGTTTGTTTGTTTGTTTGTTTTGTTTTGTTTTTTTCAGGACTGGGGTTCAAACTCATGACCTTGCACTTGCCAGGCAGGAACTTGTGCCACAGAGCTATCTCCCCAGCCCCGGGGCTGATTATTTAAATTTGGCCTCAAAACTAGAGAGCAACTTTACCTCAGGTTTCCTAGTTTAGCACCCCCACAGTAACAGTGAGATAACCACAGAAGATAGTCGCAGACAGGGACTGGGTAGCCACAGAACCCCTGGGAAGGTTGAGCTCAGGCCAAGGACACAGACCATGATCTCTGTGGTAAGAAGTCAGGCAGAGCTTGTACTGCACACAGAAATAGCTGGGTCCTGCTTTGAGCTTATCTTTTGCCACCACAAGGGATACTGCGTCCTTTTCAGCAGAGAGGACGTGTTGGTTGTTGGGTCTGTGGACACACAGTAATCAAGGGCGGAGGTGGGAGTTGAAAACACCTCCAACTACTGGCCTGCTATTTCCCTCTCACTGCCGTCTCAGGCCTGCACAATTATATTGGCTCTTTTGATGGTGACAGTGTCAATCACGGCTGCCATGCCTTGAGAATTTAATATGTCTTCTATTATTTAATTATTTTGTGTCACTGGCACGAACATCTCCATTTTGCAGATGAGACCATACAGGTTCAGAGAAGCTGAGGAACTTGACTGTGGCTACACAGTTAGGTAATGAGGCCGAGACTCTTTATTAGTGCATGTTTATAGCTCATAATGATCACATTTCCCTTGGGGAGCTGGGACTGTCGGAAACACATCTTAATTCTTATTAAAATCTCCATCCTCTTCTTACTCTCCACACTCCCTCCACCTCCTGGTCTCTTTCCCTTTTGCAAAAAATCTATCTTCTTATTTCCTATTGTATGTCTTATATTTGCTCTACAAAATGTTTTGGGATTCTCATATAACAGAAGCATGTGCTACTTGAGCCTGGACATCTGAGAGTGCCAAGTCCTAACCTAACCTCTGGACCTGCAGGGACCTGCACATCGGATGTGGCTCTCACAGGAGAGTGTTGGCATTAAGTATTTGAGCCCTCACCCCACTGCCCATACCCAGCATAGATCTGAGATCTGACTTTTCCCCACACTCCCCATCCTACCCCCCACCTATCAATGTGAGCGGGAACACAGTCACAGCTTAGATGGGGTGTTTGCTTCGTCCCGGGCTTCTGGAAGGGTCACAAACTGACAGGCTGCAAAGGTAGGAGGAGAAAACCATGACCCTCTGGATCATAAACCTGAAGACCCTGGAATGAAACCAATCAATCAAGAGTACAATAATGCTTTATTCTGCTTGGAGACTCACGCGCCTGTAATCGCAGCTCTTGGGAGGCTGTAAACAGGTGGATCACTCCAAGTCCGATCTAGTAGTGAGATCCCTGAACACCCTGCAGACCCTTCCCTAAAATACAAATAAAAAAAGAAAAAAGTGAGAAAGAAAGAAATGAAAAAGAAGAAAGACAGTGCAGAGATCCTGTGTCCCAGGACACCTGAAATATTGACTGAACTCTTCACAGAGTAAATTTTCTGAGCCCATGACCAAGAATATAAACTTCCTGGGTGGATGGGTAGCCACTGAAAACAAAAAAATAAATAAAACAAGCTCATATGCACTGCTGCGGAAGAAGATTCACAAACACATTGTTAAATAAAAATGCCTGCATCGGAACAGCATGAGTAGTCTGATTATATTTGTGTCACAATAAAGGATGCAAGTTCTTTATGATATATATGCAAATAAAATTTCTGGAAGGACACTCGAGAAATGAAACAGTCATTGCCTCTAGGGAAATAAGACTGAAGCAGAGGTAGTGATAGAGACAAAGATTTTTACCATGAGAACAAGTTATGGCTTTAGCCATTAAAATGAGCTGATTGGACAATAGGCTCTCCTGGGACACCTTCGGCTCTGAATCTCTCTAGAGTAATAACTTCTAATGTGGAGTTACTATTTCTGCCACAGCTACTGAAGCTGTGATAGGTGTGTTCAACACTCTATTTTCTGTCATCTTCACAGCCTCTTCCTGGGGTTATGAGCACCCTCTGAGAGATGAAGGGATGCGGACCACATGCACAGGAGTTGGGGATCCAGGTTGCCGAAACCACTCCTCCACGCTCAGACTTGACACCATGTGACAAACCCTTGAAGGTGAGCTGGGCTTCGGGGTCAGAGTCCTGGGTCATTCTAAGTAGAACCAGCAAAAGACACAGGACCTCTGAAGGTCAGAAATACGATCCGGCCAAAGATTTCTCCTCCCTAGGCCCACTGCAGAATAAGCAATGAGATGGTTGAGTGAGATCAGGGTTAGGCAGACTTTTTACTGGGAACTTGGGAAAAGAGAGTGATTTCTATTGCTGTGTTAAGGAAAGAGCCCATTCTGACCATGGGGAAGGGTAAACCATACCATCTCTGAGCATCACTGAAGGGATTAGCCTGGTCCAGAAGTCACAAAGTATTGGTGACAAATGAATAAGAGGGTGATGCTGACCAAGGGGTTAAGATGAGAAGTAGTGGAGCTAGAGAACTCTTGACCTGTTTAAAGTAAGCAGAGTCTGCCCACGGCTTACAGATTCCTGCCAAGGGTAAATACAGACTGTTGTCATCAAGAGATGCCAAAAATTCGTATCTGTGTATAAAAATAAAATCCAATTTTAAAATCTTTCCATCTCATTCTAATACTTAAACAAACAAAATCAACCCACCCTGGGGCCAAACTAGATTCATGCACAGGCAGCCCACAGGCTGGCAATTTACTATCTCATACCAAAAAGGGCACCAGAGACCTGCGAGCTCCAACTCACAGGCTCTATTGGCTGCATCTCTCAGAGACCAAATTTGTTGGGTTTCCAATTACAGTAAACAACAGAATCCCACATTTTCTTCCTGCCAGTTACATCTCCTCCTCCAGTAAACAGCAATGAGCAAAATCTAGAAATTCAAGCAAGAGGTAGAAATCCCCTGCAGCCAGCAGCAGGATGCAGGGCATCCTTTGCTCACATAACTGTCCCCTTCCTGGGGACCATCCCCCAAAACATGCAGGGTTGTCTCCCTCTCCTGTGCTCCCACCTCCAATCAGCCCTTGCCCCCTTTCGTTCCCTGTGCCAGCATCCTCCATTGCTCTTTGCCCGCCCCATGTTTTCCATGCCAGAGAGCATTCAGTCTAAATGCAACAAGCCTCCACCACCAGTCAGCTGTGACAGCGTGGTTTGTTCTTCATTCTGACGTGGCTGCAAGCAGACCAGGCTCCTGGGCGACAACCTCAAGGTGATCAGAATACTGAAAGCCCCAGAGGGGTGTGCTCTGCGTGAGTGCACACAGGCACACACGCTGGCCAGCAGTCCTGCGGCTCTGGACAGCCTTCATGTGGTGGGAGCAGGGACAGAAAGTCACAGGCAAAGTGAGAGGAGGAGAAGGATCCCACAGCTCACTGGTTGGGACTCCCCACCACCTGCAAAACAAAGCTAGATCTGCATTCAATGCTCGCTGACTTCCATGACCTCCTGCTTTCTGGGCTTATTTTCAACTCAACTGCTTCCTGAAGAATTGAAATGAACACAAGTACTTTCCCTAAAGTCTCCTGCCTCCCCATTGGTCATTTGACCCTGATGCCCTCTGTTTAGTTGGGAGGCATATTACCAGGTTTAATGAAAACTTACTAGTGTCATTCCTCAGTACCTCTTCTAACACATCTATTTCAGAACCACAGAAAATACTTCCCAATTAAAATGAATGGGCAGGCTGATGAGATAGCTCAGCAGACTCAGCTCTTGCTTAGGCAAGTGCAAGGACCAGAGCTTCATCCATGACACCACACGCAGCACTGGCCTGGCCCTCAGATGCACAGAGTCAGCCACCACAGAGACCAGGCATAGAAACACACACCTATAATCCCAGTGCTGGGGAGGCTGAAAACAGGAGCATCACTGAGAGTCTGAGCTGTATAGTGAGACCCTGCACTATGTACCAAATATATATTTAAAAAATCTGCAACCACAGAAGTACTGATAAAGATTACTCCCTTTACCATTTCTCAGGTACCAACACTACACAACTGCATTAGCAATACACATTGCTCAGCACCTAAAGGCTTCCATTGCCTTCAGCTGCTCAATCTCCACAGCCACAGTGTAAGTGGAGCATACTCAGGCTCAGACGACAGAAGTTTCACATCTCATGTCACACGGGAGACACAAAACCAGGAGTCAAACTCAAGACCTGGCTCCAGAGTCCTCACCAATAGGACAAATGAGGAGATGAAACCTCAAGAGGCAAAGAAGTGACACAGGACCCAGGTGACAGGATTGGTCCTTGGGTGGTCTTCCTCACTGATCATGTCTTTTCACCTCTCCAAGCCTTTTCTAAAATGCCTTGTCTCTCCAGTAAAGGTCTGTCTTAGTTACTTTTACTCATTGCTGGGACAAATACCCGACACTCAAAATGAAGAAAAGAAAGGCTTATTTAGCTCACAGTTGCTGGAGGTTTCAGTCCATATTCATCTGGCCCAAGGCTGAGTGGGACAGGGCAGAGAGTATCCACTTCATGACGGTGGAACAGCAACAACTGCAACATATGCAACCGACCAACTAGGGCACAGAGAGCAACAGCTACTGTCTGTCTCTCTGACTCTCTTTATATTACCTTCAGGCTCTCTGCCTTAGCCTATCCATCTTAGGCCACACCCATAATCCCAGCCATACTTAGACAGATAGCCCCATCAGTACTAAAACACATAACCCCAGTGGATCAAGAGTCAAGTAATCCCAGCAGTACTAAGACCCATAGTCCCATCAGTACTAAAACACATAATCCCAGTGGATCATGACTCAAGTCTCAAACTCTAGAAGTCCCCACCCCATGATTGCATGAGGCTAGACATAAACCATAACAAGGTCTAAGTTAGACAACGTAGAGGAGGCTGCTCATGAAGGCAGCCACGAGTCATTTCATCCACATTTATTACATAAGAGCCAAGAGAAGGAAGAACAATGTAACTGATCTGACATTGCACTGCACATTACCCTACCAGTGTCAGCGAAAGGAGGTACACATACACCAGGGCACACAGGCCATCGAAAATCCTTTGTGGGGGGCACACTTTAAGTGTTTTTTTTAAATATTTTGCTCTTTAATAAACACACAATTCTTGAACATAGCTATGACTCTGGGAATTCAAGTTCTATGGACCCCATTGAAGGCTGTGGTCCCAACAGGGCTGCGATTACCAACACTGTAGATCCACTAGAGGCCAGCAGAGGGCACTCGCGTCCACATGCTCTGCCTCAGAAGATGTCTAAGGCCCTGTCTCCTGACTTGTTTCCTCTGTTCCACTTGCCAGTGGGAACTGGAATGAACCGTGGTATGGGAATGGACAACTTATATACTAAATGTATACACGTATAAGATGAACAGGCCACTCAACAAAGCAGTCCACCCTGTCATTCTCTCTTTGTTCTGGGCTCTCTCCAGCACGTCTGAAGATAAGAGAATCCAACTGGATGCACTGGGATAATGCCACTAGGGTTCCTTTGGGAATCTGTGGTGCTGGTGAGAGATTTCTCTTTATCAAATCACAGGCCTCCTCAGAAATGGCCCCAGAGGCCATCACCGCCTGCCGGGTGCTGAAACATGTTATCATCAGGCTGAACATGTTATTTAGTTAATTAAATGTCACGCCTATGATGGCATTAATTAGACTCACTGCCAGCTCCTTGGAAAATAGAACCCAATAGAAATGAAAGCATCATTTCCAACCCAGGGAGGCTCGATGGAGCCAAAGCAAGATTGTCCCGATTCCTTCTCTCCTTCAGTATAAAATTAGACTGACTGGTTCTCTGAACAAATAGCTCAGAGAGCTCCATGATGTCATTTTCTTTTGACAGCTGACATTACTAATGCCCCTGGTATTTTGGAGTATTTAATGTTTTTATTAATAATGACATAATTGTCCCTTATGTGTATGTAAGATCTTACATAATATTTCAGAGGCTGCTATGGACTGTTTTTGTGTTTCCTTCAAAAAAATAAACTCCTGTTCATAGCAACACTAGGTGGGCTGGTAGCCTTAAATCCAGGTATCTAGGAATTGATGGATGACTGGGTCAAGTGGACCCACGTTCCAAAGGTCCTTTCCAGGCACTACCCTGGGAATAGAAGAGCAGGAAGGAGGCCCAAAAGTGGATGCAATGAGTCATCCAGGTCCAAGATGCAGACACAGGTAGCAGAGGCTGGGAATAATGGACAAAATGATTCATCCACGTTCAACCTGCAAATCCTGCTGCCAGAGATGGAACCTCTGGGAGTAAGAACTAAGAGTTTTGCAAGACTGATCGGTGTCCAGACATGCTGAGTCATAGTAGACAGGCTTAGAACAGCAGTGCCATTTAATGGGAGCGCCATTGAGAATATAAGCAGGAGCAAGTTACACTGAATCTAGGATACTAAGTATGAGCTAAAACCACCTCAGCAAACTGATTCTCACAACCTGTACTTCATAGGCAAGGAAGGGTTCAGAACCTCGGACAGCGTCCTCTGACCACGCTCTCAGGACCTTGGACAGCTCATGCTGCCGGCTCTGTCCAGTCAGCACTGCTTAGTTTATTTCTCATCTTGGCTTGGCTCCCCGGGCAAAGGTCCACCTGGGCCTGCGTGGGGTTTTTAGAGGAGTCTAAGTCCTCTAAAAGGACCAAAAAGATGTACCTGGTTCAATGAGACTGTCAGCCACATTCATCAGCCAGAGTCCCAGCCATTCAAGAGTTGCAATGCTAGAAGAAACACTGGGTTAAGATCCAGAAATGTGGATCACAGCAACAGATACGTGATGATGTTTAGGCATACTTTGGGGATAGTCATGATTTCTCTGGGACTAAGACTCTATAAAATCAGGGGTAGGGAAAACTCAGTACTTTTCACATTTTCAGCTCTAGCATAATAGTATGTCATAATATTACATGGATGGAACTGTTCCTTGGCACTCTGAATTGCTGAAAGATTTAGATTTTCAACTTCCCCACCTACGAAACCTTACCGTGTCCTCTGCACTTGTTCTGGATCTGGTATCTTCTGGTCAATGTTATCCATTAGAAATGATCCATAGAAGCAGGTCATCAAAACATAGTTACCAAAATTCCACATCTAACATATCTGCTGCAGTATTTTACAAGTTTGGCTTAGATTGCCAGACAAGATGACATCTGGATCACCCATCTATCTCTACAGTGTCGTTGAATGCCTTGTTCCATCCGTGTCTAGAGCCAATATGCTCTGGGTTTTCTAATTACATGAATGCTCCCTCTTAACTTCCATGGGTTTAAAAGTTCCCTGTTTGATTAACCTTGATGTTTTACATTCCTCCTACTTGCAACTGAAAGATACCTGAAAAAGATATATATCCATCTGTAGTGCGATTGCCACAGGTAGTACATAATATAAAGCTAGATTTAGACATCTCTAGAGGTTTTCTTTTCTATAGGTCAAGAGGCAGAAGTAGGAAATTGTAGAGCCAAGATGGTGCTTGTATTAACAATCTGCCAAACTTGGTTGCAGAAATGTTTGTTGAGATGTCCTTTTGGCCAGTCATGCTGAGCATTTTTAACAGTCTGCAGTTTACTCCTCAGAAATTTGGCTTTCTAAAGGAAGGTTTCTGCCTCTTCTGATATCATGACATTAATTAAATAGAAACCTACTTCGAAGAGGGATGCTTCTGGTAGATGCCACATAATCTATTGTTGAGGAGAAGCAACATCCATTTATGGAAGACCGACTGTGTGCCAAGAATGTCTTTGTCAATTTTCACAATAATCCTGGCTATTTTTTATAATTATCCCCAGAGCATAACGCTGAAGTTCAAGGTCAGAATTTAAGTAATTTTCCCCAACATTATGATTGTACCTAGATGTCTCTCCAAAACCTCATACAGTCACAGGTGGGGCTTTTTCAAAAATGGCTAGATCTAGAATGTACAGTATAGAAACTGATTCATGGTGCAATGTTAGGTTCAAGGGCACTAGGATCAAGGGTATGAGTGCTACGTGCCCTAAGTATCCTGGATAAGACAGAACCAATACAAAGAGCTATGGTAGCCTCTTACTTGGTTCATTTGTTCCCTCTGCCTGCCACGGTCTGTGCCCTCTGTGATGCCAGCCTGCCTCGGAACCAGCTGATTATGGACTGAAACCTCCACAAACTGTGAGCTCAATAAAGATTTCTTTCTTTAACATTTGGCATTGAGTATGTTAGCTCAGTGATGAAAAGTAACTAAGACATCTTGTATCTGCCTAGCACCTCCATTCACAGTTCAGCAAACCCACTATTCCATCTGCCACCCATAGCAACTTTCCTGCCGCATAGTAGCAAGAGGCTGGGACTAGCCATGGCACCAACAGAGGCTACATAAACACAGGCAAGACCTAAGTGGGTGGCTGCTCCATGTGGAAGCCCCACTCCCAGAGGGGCAGAGATTTGGGGAAGGAGAGGCATAATGCAAGCTGTGTTCTGCATGACCACCCTGCAGATACTTTGCCAAAATATCATTACCCCGCGCTGCGTCCTTTCTTCATGGAACCCTGAAAGTCAGACCCAAGGTCTTAAAGCTAGACAACAACACATGCAAGACTAGCACCTACTCCTGCGTAGCTCCAGAGCAAACACTACCAATCACCACCCCGGGCTTTCCAATTATCGCCACTAGCTCACATTCTGGACTTGTACGTCCCCTGATGCCACTTGCATCATGATTGACTTAGCACATTATAGTGACAGGATTCCAGAAAGAAAATCTGTGGTGCAGAAAAGAGAAAAAAAAAGAAGGAAAGAATATATATATATATATATATATATATATATATATATATATAAAATAAGTAAGATACTAATTAGTACTACTAATTTCTACTGATTTGTGAAAGGAAAAATTAATTCTCAATGTTTGATGAATTTTGCATGTCTACATCTGGAAATGTGATAACAATGCACACTATACAATCATTGTTAATTTCCTATCATCTCATTTTGAAATGCTGTATTATTTCTATTTGTTTATTTTTTATTTTCTTTAAATAAAAAATGAATAAATAAAGTAACATGGTCTCATGTAAAATTAATGAAAAGGGAAACTTCATATTGTTGCACACATGGAAAAAATATAAATATAAATAAGAAACCTGAGAATAAATATAAGAATAATCCAGAGTCACTAAATTCAAGAGACATTATTGTTTGATGATGTTTCTGCCCCTAAGATTTGTTCTTCTTTTGGTGAAAAATAATGGAGCAAAATATTGAGGATTTTAAAATATATTAACATTAACACACATGCATGCACACACGCATCTTTCTGACATAA
>PVKN010021659.1:0-15458 GCA_004027915.1 Capromys pilorides
AGGGGTCCTTCAAAGTGATAGTATTTGGGTGAGTTTTCAATCTTGGAGTGTGAATGACTTTTTAACTAGTCTTTTTCCGCATGACCTTCCTTAGGTCTTTCTGCTCCAGATGAATTTCAGGGTCAGCCTTCAGGGAAAGGTCTACTTGGACTTTTTAAAATTATATTTTAATTTGAAGAGGGAAAAGGGGTGAAAAACTTTAAGATGTTTTATGTACATGTACTGAGTACACACAGTGAATATAACATATATTACAAACACGTACTAATAAAAAATGCAAAAATCTAAAATAATGTTTTTCATCTGTGTAACAACTTTAGAAAAAATTGTATCATTGTGCTGACTTTTCTCATCTTTGGTGGTGGCATCGCATTTCATTTAGGTCTTCTTTCATTACATTCCTGAATAGAAGATATTGGTGCCTTTGACTCTATCCCTAGATGTTCCAAGAATTTGGTGCTATTCTACACCCTGTTGGCCCTTCTCCGGCCTTCTTGGAAACTGCACAAGCCACCTAAAGCTCTTTGCATGTATGTGACTTCCTAGATTTCCAGGTATATCAAAGAGCTCTGCAAAGTTCCCTATGGGCTTCATTTGCTAGGTTCATTGAAACAGGTTTTTGCTTTATCTGTTATTTTCCTTAACTGTTAATACCACCTTAGGGAACTTCAAAGTTAAGTAGTTGGTGTTAATTATTTTGAACAAACATTCCTAGGAAAAGATTCTTCCCACCTGAAGGAGCTGAGTCAGGTCCAGCTTTATCAGTTGGTACTTTATGGTGGGACAAATAACAGTGACTGTATGAGGGTGGGACTTGGCAAGGGTTTTAATCTGAAGCTGTTCCTTCTGGTAGCGTCAAGGCTGCTGGTTCCCCTCCTCTTGTGCGCTATTCCTAAGATGATTCTTGAGTTTCAGAGAGGAGGTGGAGGGTGGGGAAATTGAAATATAACAGACCTATTGTTCTCACTACTACTGGATCATTTAAAAGTTTTCACTCTCCACATGTTTCAAGTCTTTAATTTCCAGAGTTCTGAAAACGTTAATTTGATATGCTTTGCTAGCCTTAATGGAAGAAAATTTCCAATCTTATCTGCGCAAGTCCTAATTATTTTGCTTTATCATCTACGTGTTATTATTTTAACCACAAGCTCTATCATGCTAAATTAGATTTATAAACAATAGGTCATATTTTGAGTGCTAGTATAAGTTCTACCTAATATTTTAAACTCTCACTGGTTTATCATTCATGGATAGATATTGAAGTGGATTTTACATGTTCAACTTGCATGCTAAATTTGCTATTTTATGTAGCTTTTGTGTAAATTTTCTGTCCTTTTCTAAGTCGATAACCATGCCACCTGAGAATTGAAGCATTTCTTCCTTTCCAATTGATGTGGCACATTTTAATTTTTTTAAAAAAATTTAAAACTTTATTTATTTATTTATGTTATGGCTGGCTCAGCCTGCCCTGGGGGTGGGGCTGGCGCAGCATGTGGGGTCAGGGATCAAACTGCGGTCCCTTCAGTTGCCAAAGCTTGCCTAAGTGGGCGCTTTAGACTGCTGAGCTATCTCGCTGGCCCTGATGTGGCATGCTTTATTTAGCCTTGCTGTAAACTTGCTGCATAGATCATTTCCTCAGTTCCCTGGTTTAACTAGCCTTGTTGCACAGCCTTGTTGAGATGCAGCACTGCGGCTCTCCGTCATTATCTTTGTCTTTTCCTGAGTGACAACTTCGAGGTCTTTCTTGTATGAGTCACGTCTATTTTCTTGATCAATCGATATAATTGAGTTCTAGCTCTGCCACAGAAATATGTTTCAGACAGGAATCTCTTTATAGAATGTTCATTCCAATGAGTGCTGTTTAAAAACTTGGCAAACAGCAAAAGAATGAGTGAATCACATCCCCCAAGACTGTGCCCTTGAAATATTTTATGGCACTCTCCTCATACCCCAAATCATAATTTCTTGTTTGGCATGGATGATTCACATTAGCTATAGGTCTTTGGAAAACTTCCTCTAATTGTTAAAAAAGAAATTCCTTCAAATATGAGTTCTGTAGCAGCGGCGGGGATCATCCAATCACAGACTCCCGAATTTAAAACTAAAATGGTTTTTAAAGGTTATAAAACCCAGCCCTTTTATTTTATAGATGATAAAATAGATTTCATTATCCCTCTGCAGCAGCGCTTCCCTTTAGCTATTATTAAAATATAGGAAGTGAATTCTAAATTACCCGTATTGAAAGGTTCACCTCCACTCCTCACGCCCTGGTCTGACTCCCATCACTCCTCACTTGGAGGACTCCAGCCGCCTCCTCACTGTCCCTCCTTCTGCTCTCTTTCATCTCCATGCTTGCTGCAACATTCTTGAGATGACCTGCGGTCAGGTCATCTTCTACCCTCAACCTTCCTGCGGCTTTTCATTTTACTCACAAGGAAAACCTCAGTCCTATCAACTGGGCCTGGAAGGGTTTCAGCAATTTGCAGCTCCATCCCTCATGGATGAATGGCTGAAGCATGCCTGGGCCACTCTTCCAGGGGCCACCCACTCTCTAAGCTGCTGGCTGCTTGCATTTCTCTTACACATCAACCATACTGCTGGAGATCTGTGTGCCCAGTGCTGGCCCTCGAACACTTTGCTCCCCAACAGAACCTGAGCCATCTCCTGTCTCCTAATTCAGCCTAAGCTGAATTCTCAGGGAGCGTCAATTTGAAAACCATCCCCAATGAAATCCACCCCCTCTCTCTAATGCATGCTAATTTTTTCACTTGTAATTTTGATGTCATTTATTATGTCCTAGTGCATTATATGAGTTACTTACATACTATGATTATCTCTCTGCTTCAATTTAAGCTTCACAGAAGCAAAGATGGTCTTCCGCTAGCTGATGTGTCTCTGGCAGCCATGAAAGTGTCTGGCATGTGATAGATTCCCAATAAACACTTGTGAATGCAGAGACACATGAAAGAATGAAGTCACCCTGACATTTAGAACTGTGGTTGAGCTTTGACACAGTGACAGTTTCCATCATCTTTCTCTCTTGTGGTGACAGTAGCCCTTCCAAAACCTTGAGTGATTACCTTGAATTTGTTTTGATCTGGTTGATATCAGGGAACAAAATTTCCCTAGAGATTCTATATGCAACACCGTCAACCATATTTTATATAGAGGAAATAAGTTGGGTAACCCAGAATCCATGTTATACAAATGTATCTTTACTCCTTGATAATTTGTGTGATAGCAAGAATAGGAAATAATGGCTGCTTTGTTTTCTTTGGCTACAATATCAGTGGGTGGCATAGTATAATAAACATTCATCTCTCAAGTTCTAGAGCCCTGAAGTCCAACCTCAGAGTGACTTCTGGACCAGGCTTAGTTTGAAAACTGTGGAGGAGAATCCTTTGATTCTCACTGGCTTTTTGCTTGTGGCTCTGTCACTTCCGTTTCTGTTTTCTCACAGATTTCTCCCTGTTTGGCTTTCAGGGGTGACCCCCCTCACATGCATACACGAGTCTCAGTGGATTTGGGCCTCTCTTCTTAATGCTTTTGTTGGCTTCTTTCCACCATCCAGTCCTTATTTGCAGTCCAGGTCATTTCCACAAGGATTGATGCCTTAGGCTCTCAAGACTGGAGGCCAGGAAACGGAAAGGAAGGCGGATCCACGAGGGAGAGGCACCTTCCCAGGCCGCGCCACGGCGACTCGGCTCTCACCAGGCTACACCACGGTGGTGCCCCTCTCACCAAGCCCACCTCTGACAGCACACTGGGCCCCTGAGCCCTGCACCCCACGTGACGCAGTCGCCTTTCCTCAGCTCTCCCTCAGTATAGTTCTGGGGACAGTTTAGTTCTTAGTTGGAACAACTGGGAATTGAGATGGTAATTCTGTTGAGAACAACAAATTTCTTCATGGATAAACATGTTTTCAGGGTAGTGGGAACTGCGTTTTGCTTGATTTATCGATGCCGTTAAAGAGAACATTGTTATCGATTGTCTCTTGTGTGTTCTCCTTCACCTACCATGAGGTAACTACTACAGTCCTTTCACCCACCTTGCTCCCTCCCTTCTCCAGCACTCTTCTCCAACTTCCCTGGCACTACACCTCCTGGCCTCCCTTCCCCCTGCTTGATGTCTTGTCATCTGGCTTTGCTTTCCTGGACGCTTGTCACTTACCTGCCACAGTTGTCCTCTTCTACTGAAACATTGCCTTCAGATCCTTCTGTTTCGATGGCCTCCATGTGAAGAGTCTCAGCCTGGACACCTCCCAGCCTCTGATCGTTTCCTTGGGTTTTCAGCATGAGTGGGGGAAGTCACCTAACCACAGACTTGTGCCGGGGCCGTTTCACCACTTCTTATTTCAAGTGTCCCTCAGAGTTCCTCTTGAGGAATCTGTATTTTGCCCCAGTCAACCGTTCACAAGTTTTCTAAGAAGCTATTATGGATCTTTCTCACTCTTTTAAGCCCACTTTACAGTTGCCTTGCTTCCTGCCTTGCTCCATCCTTGTTTCCTCCTTGTGAAGCATCCATTGAACAATTTATCACATGCCAAGACCTTGACTATGAGCTTGAGTGAGTGAGGCCAATGACTGCCATGTGCGTCTCACCAACTTATTTAATAAACTTTCCTGTTTCATTAAGTAAGATGAGCAGGAAGTAGGCGGCTGCAAAAAGCAGCAGGGCACAGCACAGTGCCCCAGTAGGACACGGGGCCCTCCTGGGCGGCAGACCATTCTCCACAGGATGCACTTGAAAGCCGGGACGTGGGGGCCTGGGGCGGGGCGTGGGGGCAGAGCACTTGAAGCAGAGCTTCAGTGTGAAAGGTGAAGGATGCTGGGAGGAGAAGGGCTGGGGCGGGTGTGGCGATGAAGTGTCCTTAGTTGGCAAATCCAGTTTCTCTCACTCCTGACAGACGACATTTACCTCACAAGGCAAATTCGTGCTCTGAAGAGTGATTTTCTTGTTTGTCTTCTGTACTCAGCACCCAACTGAACTACAGAAGCCCATGTTGCCCATGTTCGCAGGCCCCTTCCATCCCTCCCTCTGTCTCCAAGAGCATCCTTCCCTGCCTCGTGCCCCACACCCCACCTTGCGTGGCCTTCGATCCTGGATGCAGGTGAGCATGCTGCTCACCAAGTCTCCTCCATAGCTAACTTACGGTGTGGACAGCTCTCTTAGTCCTTTTAGACAATTATAAATTTTGAAATAATTTGTGTTGGAAATCATCAGGAGGTCTTAATAGATGTTTTTTTGTTTTGTCCTCATAATATGAAGAGACTGTCCTATGCACCTGTCCCAGCCGTCTTCTTAGGGACAGCTGTGAGCTGGGAGCTTCCAGCTGCAGGGAGTCAGAGCAGGAGGCCACAGAGGACATGGCCTTCCTGTGAGCTGGGTTGCAAGGTGTGTGGAAGCCCAGTAAAAGGAGACAGAGGAAGTGGCTCTAGAAAAGGGATTTTTTTAAAGTGCATCAGTGAAAACATTCATGAAGAAACACTCATGTATGACAGATTCATGAAGAAATACTCATGTATGGCATGTTCATGGAGAAACACTCATGTATGACACATTCATGGAGAAACACTCATGTATGGCATGTTCATGGAGAAACATGTATGACACATTCATGAAGAAACACTCATGTACGACACATTCATGGAGAAACACTCATGTATGACATATTCATGGTTATTTTCTTCAATCTAACTTAAATATGTATAAACACATCAATACAAGTAGCATGGACATCCATGCTGTCACACGTAATGCCCTGTTCGCTCAAACACGCCTTCCTCTGCCTGTGAGTCTCCCCTCTTCTTTGCTCTTCCTGACCTCTCTTGCTTCACATATGCACATCAGGGGCTCTCCTGTGTGCTAGCTCTACTCCCCATCTCATATTCATCAGTCTAAGCCTTTGCCTGGTTTCCTCAAAGTCATTATGTAGGAGCAGAGACAATGATAGACATTCTTCTACAACTGTTATCAAGACAGCGTGAACATGGCATAGTTTCACCTGAAATAAGAAATGGCACATTGCATTGATGTGAGTCCGTAAGTTAGGTGACGTCCCCATTCATGCTGAGAACCCCAGAGGGTGATCAAAAGCGCGGAGGTTTTTGGGCTGAAAACCATGGAGTACGCTGAAACATGTGTGGGCTGCGTTTCAGGAGAAGAGGAGAAGGGTGGCAGCTACGTGACAAATGTCCAGGAAAACAAAACCAGATGATAAGCGATCAAGCAGGGACAAAGGGGACCAGGAGCTGTAAGGCCCGGGAAGTCAGAGAAGAGTGCTGGAGGAGGGAGGGTGCAAGACCCACCTGGGGAAATGATCATCTGGTGGATTAGCCATTGCACTGCCATTTAAGAATGCTTAATGGAGCCCATGAGATGACTCAGCAGTCTAAAGTGCCTGCTCAGGCAAGCTTAGGCACATGCAGGGACTGTGGTTCAATCCCTGGCACTACGTACCATGCCAGGCCTGTCCTCTAGGGCAGGCTGAGCTGGCCATTGTCTGGGCCTTGTGGCATATGCCTGTAATTCCAGCACTGAGAGGCTGAAAGTAGGGGATCACCATGAGTCTGAGCTGCACAGTGAGACCCTGCAACAACCAGACACACTAAAAAAATAAAAATAAAATAAATAAAAATGCCTAAGGGTTGAATTAGCATCCTACATTAAGACCCACCATATTTTGTGTTCTCATTATCCAAATTCTCACTAGCATTTTACTTTTTCCCAAGCTTTTTCTCATTCTTAGAAACATAAAAAAGTAGAAGTGATAATTTTCTGTTTCTGTGCCCTTGGGCTTGTGTGTCTTCGCAAGTCTGAAATAAATATTTGCTAAACAGATTCATAAAATAGTGCCATGTCATTTAAAGTTAAGATCTACCTGTGCCTTAAAGGTCATCTAATTCAAAGTGGATGAATTTCTCTTTGACTGTCACAGAAGAACTGTCAAGAGGTGACGAAGCCTCCACATCAGGTTAGAATGCTACCAAGACATGGCACTCAGTACTCACCAGTAGATTTTGACTGATTTTCAGTTTGGGGAGATTTCCAGTCAGTGTGCTAACCTGAATTTCTAGAGTTGTTCTGGAGTTTTGAGCTGGGATGGGAAGGATGTGAAGATGGGCCGGGCCAATGATCTGGACCCTGCACCTGGAGCAGATGACAATCAAATTAAGGGGCCGCTGCAATGAGAGAGATGGGTTTATAAACTAGAGAGAAATTTGATTTGGGAAGAAAAGCCATGGATTAGGTCAGTAAATAAGCAGGTCAAAGCATTGCCTTTGACTTCAGCATTGTACTGTCTATGGAGGTAAATATGATTATTATTGTTGCGCATGTGAATTTAGCAAATAGATATTGATCTTAAAGAATTTGAAAGGGAAATGATGAAACACGGATAAAGCCTTTGGAGCTTTAAAGGGACACTACTCGAATAGTTTTTAGCCATTGCTTGGTAGACCAAGCCCTCTCATATTTTGCAAGTGTATATGTTTCATTAAAATTTTTATAACATACACACATGTATATATATTTGCAGGTTTAGAGCAGTTTGTTGGAAAAATGCAAGATTTTCGATTATACCAAGTGGCACTTACAAACAGGTAAGGAGATGGGGTATTGCAAACCTTAGGAAGTGTAAGAAGAAATTCACTTAAATAATGATCATTTCCATTGATGATGGCAATGGTAATTATTGCGTTTTTCACTACCACACTTGACAAGCATCACCTAGCTAATATGTAGAGCATCAGCATTGGCTCATGCTATGGCTGTGACTCCCCAGTGCTAGTCAGAACAGGAAGTTGATCAAATTCTTTATGACACACTTTCTGTAGGAAAACTTAATTTGTGAATCTTTTATAGAATTTGGTATACATTTATTTAAACAATGTATGTGAAATCATTTCTAATACTGAAACATCTGCTTTTGTATGTTTCTTTTAAACATTTCCTATTGAATTTATACCTGCTAAGGAATGGAACACAATGAAAATGATTATTTTAACATATGAGAAAGTCTCAAGAGACAGAGCTGTTAGACTCAGAAACTAAAAGAATGAATATTTGATGTATTGTTATAGTTTACCTGTTCTCAGTCAACACGTATCTTTATAGACTTGGATGAGCTTTCACGAAAACTTTTCTCATCTTGTGTAAAGTTGGTGATCTTTCTTAGGACTTCTGAAACCCAGTTTTCCCTTCTGTGCAGAGAGTTTCAGGTGAAATTCTCATGAATACAGCCCTTGAAAATCTTCCTAACTCCTCATCTAATAAGACACTCTATTGTTATATAGACAAGTTGATTTAATTCACTTCTATTGAAGGCCATAGCAAAGAATGCTCAACTTCTTCAAGGCAGTTGTAGAATAGTGTGGTGAGTTTCCAAATGACAGGACCAGTTCCTGCAGCCTTGGGGACAATGGCTCTTGAGCTGGTTCTGCAGTCTGTGAGCCTGCTATCCATTGGAACCTTGTGCTCTATTAGCTGCTATACTCAGGAGACGACTGAATTGAGGGTCTGTCACATGGAACACACTTGGGAGAGGAGTCACTGCCACCAGGCTGTGAGTCTTTCAGATCACCTTTGTCTTCGATATGCTGAAGAGCAGCATTATAGTAGCTCTTTGGAAATGAAGCTTTTTCAGGGACAGGGGTCAAAAACTGCATATTAGGTAGTGACCTTGGGCCATATTCAAAGGCCGTATCAATTGAAAAAGCTACTTATGGGATTTAAAGATCATGTCACTACATGTGGCTTGATGAATGGAAAAGCTACTGGGCTCCTCCCTCACCCCTGGGACCCGAGGGAGGCTGCCTGGACTCTCTAGGACTGGGACTGCTAACACTGACCTCCTGGAATGTCTGGAAAGGTAACGTGGATAAGTTGTCTATAAATAGAATGGTGGATCCTGCTCTAGAATGGGTACATTGCCCTTGATGGAAACATTAAATCTGTCTGCCTGGAACTGGCTTTCTCCTTTGACTGTTGGCAGAGGCGTTGGGATCCAAAGCCACTGAAACATTTCAGGATATCAGCAACTGTGCAGATGAGTCACAGGAAGCCGCTGACAAACGGCCTTGGCTCCTGGCCCTTCTGGAACAGGAGCAAAGAAAGTGCTCTTTGCTCGCACCTTACTTCCCATGGATGGACCAGACGCCCTATGTATAGGTCGCATTGTTTCCAACATATGGTTGCTCACACTCAGTCGTCACTGAAGTGAAGTGTCACAAACAGGCCCAGTGAATTATGATATTTAAATAGCTATCAAGATAGTCAGACAAGTGATTGTGCATGCTTCTTGATATGCAAAGTTGACACAACATCTACTGTTTTTCAGAAGCATTTTATGAGAATGAAGACGCTTATTGGCCAAGAATGGGTTTTATTTTAATTTTTGATTAGAAAATAACAATAGTTTTGTGTATTTGGTACAGAGTCTCACTATATGCAGCTCGGACTTATAGTAATTCTGCTGTTTTCAGGCTCCCTTCCACTGGGATTATAGGCATGCGTCCAGTCTTGGTGCCCAGCTCATTGCACTCAGGGGCAGGGCCGGCTCTGCATGCAATGCTGAGAATCAAGCCCCATCTTTGCACTTGACTGAGCTGGTACTTAGTCTGCTGAGCTGTCTCTCTGGCCCTTGATTAGAAAATTATTAATGATAAATGGGTCCTCATCAAAGCAGGAAAACAGCAGCCTTTCCCTGTAATGGTGTTTTGGATCTCTCTTGCTGCTAAGTGCTCTGTCCTGAAAACTCTCCCTCCTGGCTCCTACAGAGAGATTGTGGAAGTTTTCTCCGGCAATCTGCCCCGACTGCACGTTCAGTCACACTGTCGGTGCCCCGGAAGTCACCCCCGTGTCCACCCTTGGCTCCAGCATTACTGCACATCCAATGGAGCGGCAGACACAACCAGAAACAGAATGTTACGCGTGGACCCTGACGCTCACCCTCTTTCTTTTATCAATGACAACAACACTGGCACTTCCTGGGTTTCACATGTGTTCACGAACATCACCCAGCTGGAGGGAGGAGTGACGATTTCAGTGGATTTGGAAAATGGAGAGTACCAGGTAGGCAGCAGCAGCAGCAGGGTTGCCTCCTGCCCTGCAGACCTGATGCTCTAAATCAAAATGCGTTTTCATACAGTTCTGAAGACCCACAATGCAAAATCAAGGCACTCTCAACATTCACCTTCCTTCAGAATTCCTAAGGGGATCTTTCTTTGCCTCTCCTGGTGTCATTTAAATTGTGACAGCTCATCATGGAGCTGTGTCCCCATTTCTCCAGTACCTCTTTCCTTTTTTGGAAATGTGTGTGTCAGGTTTCTCTTCTTCCTCCTCGTCCTCTTTCCCCTCTTTCTCTTCCTTCTTCCTTCTCTTCCTCCTTCCTCTCCTTCCAAATCTACCCTGTGTTTTAATTGTAAAGGACTTGCCTGGTATGTGAAAAACCTTGAATTTGGATCAGCTCAAAGCAACACACACACACACATACACACACACAAATACACTGTAAGAACCAAAACACAAAGCAAAACAAAACCAAACCAAGAAACCAAAAGCCTTTCTCTTCATTATTAACATTTATTTTTACTTTTGGTTGATGGTCAAAGATTCCAAATTGGAATTTATTTCTCCTTTCTGTTATGTGTATTCCAATTTACCATTTCAGCTTCAAATCTGTATTAGTTCTCCGAGGTATTTTGTCCTGCTGCTCTTACAAGTGTCAGTAATTCACTTTCACTCTTTATGTTTACTAGCATTCCTGGGAGCAATGCTGTCTGTTCATGTCTTTGAATATTAGTTTGAAATTTGATTTATAAAATCCTTGAAAAGACTTACAAAACTGGAAAATGTATCGCTTTTATAGTGGCTCTGTGAAGTTGCTGAATGTCCAGGGAATATTTGATCCTTGTAATTATGAGGAATTACAATGCCTTTATTTATCATTTTTATGTTTTATTTATTATATTAATCTGATACAGGGTCTCACTGCGTGGCTAGCATGGCATGTGGTACAAGGGATCGAACCCAGGTTCTCGCACTTGCCAAGGAGATGCTTAGACCACTGAGCTATCTCCCTGGCCCTAGTGCCTTTATATTTAAATCTAAAAGTTGTATGTGTGAACTTTTTCTAATCTGTCAAATCTAAAGTTCACTTATACCACTCATCCTGCCCATTGCAGGTGTTTTCGATTGTCATCCAGTTCTCTAGTCCACAGCCAACAGCAATCAAGATACAAAGGAAGAAGGAGGACAGCTTGGACTGGGAGGACTGGCAGTATTTTGCTAGAAACTGCAGCACTTTTGGAATGGAAAACAACAGAGAGCTGGAAAATCCTAATTCTGTCAACTGTCTTCAGCTTCCTGAGTATGAATATTTCAAGAACGATTAATGTTAATGAATTGATGAGTTCGTAGTGACCTGTAGGTTAGAGACACCAGGCTGGTGGCAACTTCTCTCTGCCACCAGCTCTTTGAGGTAGATTCGCCCATTTCTCTTCCCTCAATTGACCTTTAAACTATATTTAGAATTCTGAAATCATTTGGTATATGTATTTGATTAGAACATCACTGGTGTTTTGAAGTTGTACTTTCAGATTACTTAAGTGTTCTCTGTTAAAGAAGATTTCTTTTGTTGGTGAGCCAACAATTATTGTGTGTGTGTGTGTGTATGTGTGTGTGTGTGTGTGTATGTGTGTGTGTGTTTTATGTGATGGTCCTACACTATTGGTTTACAAATGCTATGAGATATATTTCTTTTCTCTGAATGAAGAATCTAAGCTTTGGCTGATATTGTAATAATGACTCAAAGTTGCAACTTTTGCTTTGTTGAAAATCTTAATTTTGATATTCAATCTCTTTCCATAGGTTTACCCCATATTCCCGTGGCAATGTTACATTTAGCATTCTGAAACCTGAGCCAAACCCTCGTCCTGGATACAGTGACTTCTATAACACACCATCACTTCAAGAATTTGTGAAAGCCACACAAGTAAGGCTTCACTTACACGGGCAGTACCATACGACTGACGCGGATGTCAACCCTCGACACAGATACTATGCAGTGGATGAAATCACCATCAGTGGGAGGTAGAGCGCACTGCTAGGTCAATGTTGGCTAATCCCACTAGGAATTTTGTATTTCATGAGATGTTTTTTGTCATTCTTAAAATGCTGTAAATCTTTAGAGCAAAGTGGATTCTATATTTTGTATTTTGAAATGATTTTATACTCCGAGATCTTTTAGGAAGGTGTACAAGTCAGCCTTTTCTGAATATTATACGATTTTATTATAGGACAGATTTTCAGGACTAGGGACATAGCTCAGTAGCACAGCACCTGCATGGCACATGAAAGGTCCTGGCACAAAAAAAAAAAAATAGATTTTCAAAATTTATTTGACTCAGAGGATGTGATTCGCTGGGGGTTGAGTAGTATAGCCCAGGGGCACAGCAGTTGCCTAGAATGTTAAGACCTTGAGCTCCACCTTCTGCAAAGCCCTCTACAAAAGTTATAATACCTTAAATTAGACTCAGATATAATTTCCATATATTGTGTATATTTTCTTGATTTCTTATGGAATCTGATTTTCATGTATTCTTGAGGGCAAAGTGAAGGAGCATGATTTGGGGGTGCAATGAGCTTAGGAGCTTCCCAAATAGCTGATAGGTCAGATACGAGGCTGGGCCTTCCAAGTTTCACAGTTCCACAGGGAATACACATTGCTCTGTGTACTGTGTGCTCCATAGTTTATACATTTTTAATCCCAACTGAGCTCAGATGTATAAAACCAGGTAGCCACTCATGGCAGTGTACACGTAGAGCAGCTAGAATGAGTTGTAGTAGAGAACGGTGTGCTTAGCAGTCTTTACAAAGTCATGAATTCCCATATGTGATGTTGGCTTGTGAAGGAACAGGGCAAGAATAAAGCAATACTATCCTGTAATCACTGTCTGATTTAGGGGAAATGAAAAAACGATTGAAATCGTACTTGGAGCAGTTCCGGCAGGTGCACTTTGGTGACAACTTCGCCGCGCAGTTGGAGTAGGGCTGCACAAGCCCGACCCCTGTGCAGGGTGGCTCAAAAGTGACCTCTGCAGCGGTGCTGTTTAGATGCTGGTGACCGTCCTTCTGGTGCTCAGTGGTTGATTCGGTGCTTTTATGAAGGAACATAGAATAATAGAGAATCTGGTTGTCCTGTGGGTTGCACGTGTTTGTCTTGCCGGAGTCATGTGGTGCACGTCCCACAAGCTGGTAAGCAGACTCCTAGCTGACTTGGTGATGCTACTGTTCACAGGTGTCAGTGCCACGGTCACGCCAACGCATGTGACACGGGGAGCCGGCCATACAGATGCCTCTGCTCCCAGAAAAGCTTCACCGAGGGACTTCAGGTGAGTGCTGTTCCATTTCTGGGAATTTAAAAATCAATCAGCCAATCAATACAATGAATATGAACTCCACGAACCAAGTTTTGGTTCCACTCTGGGTAGATCTAAAATATCATTTATTTCACAGAAATTTGCTTAGTAAAAATAAATGCCACCAACAAAATAAAACTGGTGTTTTTAGAAATAATCACAGAAAAAATTACAGCGGAAGCAAAACTCAAAGGTTCTCCTCTCCTTCCTCTGTCTTTCTTGGTTTTATCAGCATGATAGCGTATCTTTCTTTTTTATGTGCTTGGTACAGGATCTCACTGCGCAGCTCAGACTTCTAGTGATCCTCCTGTTTTAGCCTCCCCAGAGCTGGGATTATAGGCCTGCACCACCATGCCCAATCTCAGTTGTACTGGGGATCAAACGTGGGCTCTTGCACTTGCCTAGCAGATACTCAGATCACTGAGCTCTCTGGCCCAGTATGATCATAGTTCATAAAACAATATTTCAGTTGTTTGATTGGCCTGGTGCTAAATTTTAAAATGTAGTTTGGTTTTTACATATAAAAGATATTGACCTAAAAGTAAGTATAATACAGGATATAATTAGATGCAGAGCAAGCTTTATGTTTTTGAAATAGTCAAGAATAATTTATTGCAAACATTGAGAATTTTATTTAATTAATGTGAAAATCTGCAGTAAGATGGCCTAGGAGTTATTTGACTTTAGTTTGTCTTTAATTTTCTGGAGAAATCTCAGGATTTGGGTGGAAATTATGCCTATAGGAGTACCAGGAAAGTAAAAATAAAACAAAATGATGTAAAGCTGAATGACATCAGTCCGTGGAAATGCTCAGTATAAATGTCAAAAAAAGCAATGTGAAGGAGATTGTGTTGACAGCAACAGTCACACCAATAGTGACATAGGTAGAAAGGCATGCTTAGAAATAGGCACTTCAGGTTATTAAATTAAAAAAAAATAAAATAAAGATAGAGTCGTATTACCTGGCATGTACAAAAAAAATAACATGGCACTGAAATACAGATATAGCTGTGAGTTAATGAAAAATGAGAAAAATATCTTTAAATACAAAGTGAAAGCCTTCAGAAGGTAAACAAATCAATTATAAACAGAGATAAACGTATCTGGACTAAAGCATTAGGAGATATATGACTGTCTAATATTCTGGACACTATAAGGACTACCGTACAGTGACCAGTGATGAACTGATGTTTGTATCTCAGTAAAAGGTGGAGAGTAAGGATGCCCAGTACACAAAGAGCACTGAAAATACTAAGCTAAATATAACAACTGAATAAAAAGGAAACCTGGGAATAAGTGATTTTGAAAGGAAATAAGATCATGTTCAATAAACACTTGAAACCCACTCTCTGTTTTAATCAGGAAAGTACAAACTATAGTAAAATGCCCTGCTAAATCCCTTAAATTAGTAGAATGCTTATAGATCAATGACATTTACCGGTGTGACTGGTGAGAAGATGACATTGTACGTGGCATTCACAGGACTGCTAACTGTGGCAATAGTTTTGGAGTGTGAGCTGACCGTGTCTGTTACCATCGGAGCCACAGACACAGCGCTCCACTCTGTACAGCTGCGGTCCTTCAGCAAAGCAACTCTCCACAGCTCAGTGCTTAGAACAGTTAGGTTTATGTTTTGGTATGTAGTTATGGACTTCTATGAGGTATGCTAAAATAGAGACAATGTTTAACTCTTCAAAAATTACGGTGATGACTCATTGCCATTGATCTCTGGCGAGTCATCCCTCTCACTTCGCACACACCTCTCCGTCCTCCCTGCTATTTTCTGAAGCAGTCCTGGAAGTGGTCCTTCGTGTGTCTTGTGCGCGATTCTGGCTGCCCTGATACCTGGATCCCATTTAAGACTTGACCTTTCACGGTCACCTTGACTTTGTGGCAGCCAGAAGTCCTGCGCTATGATGCAGTGAGTGAGGTGGGGGAGAATACAATGTGCTGTGATGCTTTAATTTGATATAAATTCCTGTAAGTACCTGTCTTAGTTACTCTTCTCTCATTGCTGGGACAAATACCCGACACTCAAAA
>PVKN010021660.1:0-15456 GCA_004027915.1 Capromys pilorides
CCAATAAAAATGTCTTCATCAGTAATGAAGTGGTTCTTTTGATAATTTGGGCTTTAGAGATCAGATCTCATCTTTCTGTGCTGCCAAGGACATACAAACCCGAAGGTGTGCCTTCTTTGATGATGATAATGGATTAATGTATCAGATGAGGCCTTACTGAAGCAGAGGGCATTGTCCAGCTCGCTGAGATATGACAGTTTGGCTTCTGGGACTTGGCCTGAGGGATTCTTTGCTGGATAACTTGTTCTGGCTCAACAGAAGCAGCAGCCTGACCTTTGAGTTGTCTTGTGTAAACATCCAAGGTGTTCAGAAGCAGGCCTGTCATTTCTGACCCATTGGTTGCTTGTTGCAACCTTTATTAACTGCTGTATATTGTTGCTGAGCTGAAAGATAGTCTAGTATTTTTCTGTAGAATTACCTTGGTTCCATCCTCCCAGGGATGGCAAGGCAGGGTGGTCAGACAAGTTGGATGCTTGTCTTCACATTGTTTTTTTCTTGGATTCCTTAGATACTTTGCTTTCTTTCTTTTGGTAGTCTTAAAGCCTGGATATGGAAGTGTACAGAAGGCCAAAAGTGTAGAGAAGGCCTCATGACCTAGTATTCTTGGCTAATGGGTGACATGATTTGTCAACCTCTGATTTTTTTCCATTGGCTCTTGAGGGATGGGTTTCCATCCAGTTCCATGGCCCCTCCCCACTTCCTCCCCATTCCCTCCACATCTCCAGTCTACTTCCATACCTAGAATGGTTTCACTCGTCCCCATTTTCCTCCACAGGGCTGCTGTTCCTAGGAAGTTACGTAATGTTCAGTTGAGATGGAAATCTGGAGGATGAAGAGTGTAATTACTCATGGGGTGGAAATGCCAAGGCCTGCTTCATCCAGCATAGATGTCTTAAACTGATATCGTCAGTTCTGAAAGGAGCTGGGTGTTTAGTTTGTTCCAGGTTCCGTAGGTTGTCAGTGCCCAGCATTTGGGGATACTTAAGCTGGCTCCCTAAGGTGCATGTGCAAAGGACTCCTGAGGGTAAGATGTCTTTAGTCAAGTCCTGTGTTTGCTGGCACTCTCCGTGTAGCGCCTATGCTCTGGTTAGAGACAGTCACAACACTGCCGTCTATGTCTCCAGTGGTGGCACAAAGACTGAGGGAGCTAGACCTTCCTGTGAAGGACAATGAAGAGTGCTGCACCCCTGGGCCTGACAAGAGCCACTTTCTGAGACCTGCAATGGCTAGAGAGGACACACAGAAGGTAAGAGCCAGTCCTGAGGGCAGCCAGTGTAGCCTGATGTCATGGGAGTGGCAGCAAGATGGCAGTGGTAACACTTCTTGCTGTGTCCAGGGAAGACGGCTGGTTTTATGAGCTGGCAGAGTTAGCTTTTAAAGTCTCTTCTGTATTGCTTTCTGAGAATTTGCAGCATGGGTGCATAGCTCTGTTCCTGCAACGTGAGGCCTGTCCAGGCTCCTTTTCCCTCAGGCAGTGACACTGAGAGAGGAGTAAAGGGTTATTAGTGAAGAGGTGCTGGTAGAAGGGGTTGTGTCCAATTTGTCTCCTCTGTTAAAATGTTTGCCACAGTTCCCCTTTCCAGATAAAATTCCTGTCTACACTTTGCCTATATGCCAACCTGAATATTTTCATAAAGCCTCTCTGATGCTGCTAGGTGGCAAAGGGGTGTACAACTTCCAGTTCAGGAAACGTGGGTCATGCCCCAGGGCCATTCAGTAGAAGGGCAGTTTATGACCTAGAAGTATGTTGAGAATGAGAACACCAAAGGGATTGGTCAACTGGTGTTGATGTCAGGTTATGACGTTCAGTTTATTGGGAACTGTGTGGCAGTCTCATGAGAACTTGAACATGAAATTTCTCTTTAGCCTGGTGTCTAGGTGCACACCTCTTTCTCATCCCAGCCACTTAGGCAGGAAGACCCTCAGCTGACCCTTTAGTCAGCTTAGGCCTCTTGAGACCTTGTCTTAAAAAAAAAATGGCTGGAGATGTAGCAGCTCCATGGTAGAGTTTGTCTCCAGCTGTGTGACACACTCATTTGCCAATCCCCAGCACAGTGAATAAAATCCCAAAAAACAAATACCTGATTTTCCTGTGCTGTAGGCCCTGACCGCAGCCTCTTAACTCTGCCTTTCTGTGCTGCTGCACTCTGCTGTCCCTGGGCCTGGGCCTGTCCTGTGCTGCCAGGCACCTATGGCTCAGGTGACCTTGGCCTTCTGCAGGGTGTGCAGCAGGAAGAAGTGGTAGGTGACTGGTGCTCACAGCCCCAGTGGCCCCTGCACAACCTTTGGGTGTTTTTGGCCAGAGCTTGGCTCAAGGATGAAAGCAGCTATTTTAGGCCTAAACCCTGGACTTTGGAGGGGAGAAAGCATTTATGTTTTTCTGCAAATTCACGAGCGCCTGGCCATGCCCTTACACTCACAGCATCTGCCTGATCTGAGTACTGATCACTGGGGTTCCTGCCATGGCTGACTCTCAGCCTGAACAACCTCAAAGCTGAGGACAGGACTAGCTGCCGTTCCTTGAGCCTCAGTAACCGTACACCGTACACCTTGAGTCTTGCTGAGTTGTCTTCAGCTGGGCAGTTGGTATTATCATCTGTCAGGTGGCCCTGAACCAGATGTGTTAGACCTCTGACACTGCAGTTCATTCATCCCGGAAAAATCTCTGCCCACTGACTCGGAGCCTTCCCTCATTTGTTTCATTTAAGGAAAATGACCAGAGGGTGAGATGGAGAAGGGAGTTGGCTGTTGCCAGGCAGAGCCCTGTGTGTGAAGGGCCAGCAGCCAAGTGAGGGATCCAGGAAGTCGTCCAATTGAGAGTCAGGAACTGTTCTTAACTCTTCACTGTCTGGTGCAGAGCAAACTTGTAAATCTGGTGGGGTGCGTGAGTGTAGAGCCCTGGGAATTGTCCATTACTACTCAGCCTGGGGGTGGGGGAGCATCTAACACTCAAGCTGTGCCTGCCCCATGGGTTTTGGGGAAAGCACCAGAAGGAGAGCAGCTTCTTTGTGAAGGAATATCCTCAGTGCCTTGGAGATGGACACCAGGAAGCCTGCAGAGCCGCCTGTATACCAGATGACACATGCGTCCACCTCAAACAGGATCTGCCCAGAAGCCAAGGGCCCCTCTTGCACATTGTCACCCCCAGGTTTGTGTAGCTATTCTGGAAGTCAGCATGCTTGCTGACAACAGAGGAGTTGACAGGCTTGTCAGGCAAGGGTTAATGGGATTTGTTTATTGACTCACCAAGTAGCTGTCACATGATTTTAATCAAAACACTATTTCCCTGACTACAGTGATGTCAGTCTTGTTATTGCAGGAAGAAGCAGCTGTGAGGGACTTTGAGTCTCCATGCAAGCCCAGGGTTGCAGGCTCAAGTGAAGCATCCATAAATAATGGCTGTAGACTGGCTGACAGAATCTACCCTACTCTTTCTTCTGCAGGCTGTCCTGCACAGACACTGACCGGAACCCAAGCCCTAGACCCTGAGTCTCAGCTGAGATTGCACCCTCTGCATCCCTTACCCCATCTACCCTTAGTTCCACTTTTTCTTTTCCTTCTGTTTACTGTATTCCTCCCAAATTAAGTTACTTGGACCTTAGAGGGTCTGTGGGACTTTCTGGCATCTCTTCTGGAACCTAAATCTACTTGCTGGTGAACAAAAGCACTCTGGCCAGCCTAAGGTGGGAGCCATTCTCCTGCTCAGGAATAGTGGAGCGTAGGTGCTGCCTAAGGGTGTCAAGGTGGCTTCTGAGGAACCCAGCTGTAGGTATCTGAAGGGAGGAGCACAAGGGGGTGCCTTGGCCAGAGGATTAATTCTTGCAGGCCAGAAGGCCACAGGAGACCCGAATCCAGAAGACTAAACCATCAGCATACTTGCTTCTCTAGAGGCCCTCCAGTAAGGGGCTGGCTGCACAGAGCGGAGGCTGGTTATAGGTTTAGCTGGAGCAGTTGCCTTGGACTCCGCTCTTCTATGTGTACTTCCTTGTGGTTGGGGGCTTTGAGACTGAGGGGCTGTCTGCACAGGAGACTCAGGCATTCTAACCTCTCTCCATCTGGAACTTGACCTAAAAATTGGGGTGCAAGAGGCCTTTCATATAGGACATAGAATCTCATGCAAAGTCTTGTGCTCATGGTTGGTACCGCCTAGAACTAATTTCTCAAAATTCAGAAGTCCTGGAGGAAAGTTCCTGTTTCTTAATGTGGAGCAAGTGTTTAGAATAAAGCAAGCATTTTAAATATGGGAGGAGAGTTCACAGGCAAAACTCTAGTCTAGTGCTAGGGTAGACAGAGTGGGCACTGCCACGGGGGCTATAGGGTGCTCTGGGTGCTTTCATATTCAAGGGCAGTACATGCCAGCCTCTGTTAAACCTCACCACAAACCTGGAAGTGTCAGCAGTCAGTGTCCCAACGGGGAAATGTGCCTTCACAGTGATTTGCCTGGTTAGTGGCAGGGCTGGTGATGTTACAAGGGGCAAAACCTGCTCAAAGGGTCTTTGCTCTCTCCGGGCTTCCTGTGGCGGAGAGGAGGTAGACATCTCCTTGCCTGGACTGCCTTTCTGGCTGTGTGGTGCAGGGCCCTAGTACCAGCTTTGCTTCTTGCTTAGCCTTTTAGCCCTGGGATCCCTCCTGCCTGCTCTTTTGGCCCTCATTTTGCCTGTATGAGGGAATCCTTGCTGAAAATTAGAGCTTCTCTGGTGACCCGCAGCAGTTCCAGAGAGCCCCAGCCTGAAGAAGAGGTAATACTGAACTTTGGGTCCTTTGCTTCGTGCACTCTTGAGGAAAGGCATAGGGGTTTTGTTGTTGAGTCTTGTCCCCTCACCACCATGGTGGGCGGCCTTGGGGTTGCAGGTCCCACTCAGGCCTCCTTTTGGGCTTCTCAGGCTCCACTCTGTAAGGGAGGAGTGGTGAGGAGGAAGAGTGAGTCAGAAACTTCAGAGCTCTCTGAAGTGAGATGACTCAGTTCTCCCTTTGGGAGGCTGTGTCCCTAATGCCTCATTTTCTCTGGGCCCAAATTTTCGGGTCTCCCTGCCCAGCCAGTTCTGGGGCTTGACTCCAGGGGAAGTCCACTCCTAATGTGTAGCCTTCCTCCTCCCTTTCAGGAACCCTGCTTGTTCTACCCAGGCTTGGAAGCTTTCCTTGCCAGTGTCAGGCCTGTCTGATTCGTCATCCTTAGGAAAGCCCCAGAGACACACAAAGGGAGGCACTGATGCAGCCGAAAGGCACTGGCAGCTGTAGGTGCAGAGGAATTCAGCCTTAGTGGCGGCTTGGGAGGTCACCGGAAGTCTCCCTGAAAGGACCAATGGCTGGAGACATAGTGAGCTCCCGACTCTGCCTGATCTTGGCTTTGTCCTGACTTGCAGCACTGTAGAGTGCCAGTGACGGCTTCATGCTGAAGTGCAGGACCAGCTTTCAGTTCAGTGAGGCCCATATCTGCTTCCTCATGGACACTGCCTTGTGTATTCTGCAGTGTTCCATCCCTTCGTAGCTCCTCAGCCTCTGAAGGCAGTGGCTGTTGCCAAAGTGAGAAGGCAGAGTGGTGTGGTCATCCATCAGCCCCTAGGGTGGAGCTGCTGTGGTCTGTGCAGGTAACGATGCCACAGCACTTGAGACTGGGTACGCAAAGCCCAGAACTGCCTCCCTGGTTTCAGGCTGCAGCAGAGCCGGAGACTTCGCTTGATCTACCAGGGAGAGGTGGGAACTCCTTCCACAAAGTCTCTGTAAATCCCTGAACTCAGAAGCGGATAGGCTAAGTTGGGAGTTCTTAACCTGTCCCCAGGTGGCCCTCCAGGAATCAGGAGCGAAGGCTTCTCTGGAAGCTGCGCCACATGTGCTCTATGAAGGCGTTCTGTGGGGACAGAGGCTAATGAGGCCTCGGCGCACCAGAGGCACCAGGACCCGCGAGGAGGGAGGTGCTGCTCACAGGCTGGCTTGCTGCGCACTGCAAGGCTAGCCTGCTCGCCTCATGCCACAACAGAAGGGAAAGCTGTCCAGAGAAGTGAGAACCTGCCTGGCTGCCAAGCTGCTCGCTGGTGCCCCCTGGAAGGCTCTTGCATGGCCTATATCCCGAGCTGTGTTGATTTTGACAACACATTTACGGTGATGGAGAGATTTGTGGGAAAGACCAAAGTTTGTAAAGCATGCTTATTGGGGACAAAAAAAAAGGAACCTCAGTGATAGTGAATTCTCAAGTAGTCCTGGGGGAGGGGCCATGCGGAGGCAGAAGCAACACTGCACAATGCTGCAGGGCCACAGGTCAGTTGCATAGCTGCTCCACTCCTCATCCTGCATGGCTAGTGGAGTTGCCCTCTGGCCCACCTGTGGCCAGCTGATAGTTCCTCAGTTTGGGAACTGGCTCAGATCCATAGCATGGGATCATGGTAGTGCTCTAAATCTCAGTTGAACTCTTGCCAGAAAGCAGGATTTACTCTTGCCCTTATGCTCAGGGTCTGGCCCTACTGAGAGTCCACAATGAATAACGCCTTGGCAAACAGATTGCCCAGTAAGTACCCTGTGGGCTTTGGAGTTGGGTCTCAAAGGACGCCTGTCGCTGAGGAGTCCATGGTGCACCTGTGTTGGTCTCTTGCATTACACGTGCATCAGTCTCTTGGCAGACCCCAGACACCCTGATTAAGTGGCAGGGTCTTTAGCTGGCCTTTCTGGCAGCTAGGGCACCTCCTGTCCTCATCTCACCCTGGCCTGCAGGCTTGCCTATTTTGGGGGAGCTGGACATGATTCATGCACAGCTTGCCTTCCTCCTACCATGGCAGAAGGCCCCTGCCCAAACTACCTAGGCCGATGGGCTTGCCCTGAGACTCTTAAGACCAACAAGCATTAATTAAGCCCAGTGGGGCCCGATCCTTGTGCAGGCTGCGGTCAGCACTGCTTCCATCAGCAATCTGCAGCGGCTAACGTGTACTCAGGTGATTCAGAGCAAGGTATTATTTACCCTGCTGACGTCAATGAGAACATATTATCCACTGTCCTTTTCTGCTGCCTGAAATGAGCACCAGAGCTCAGAGAACACAGCTACCTTCCACATTTCCTATCCAGGGCTCCAGGGCTCCAGGGCCCAATGAGATTGGAGGCCCTCTGCCTCAGCCTGACATTCATATCACCCAGGCTTTTAGAAAACAAGTTTTTATTTTAATTCAAGAGGGTTGGAAACATAAAAACAGTACATTTTCCTTGCAGAAAATTACCCCATTTAAATTACCATTTGGTACAAAGATCATTTATTAAATTGCATTTTAGGCAATTTTCTAACATTGACAGGTTACACTTTGATTTTTTTTTTCCACATTAGCGCTGTTATGATTTGCATTCAAAATACCAAAGCTATTGAACTCACCAATTTTTTCTTAGTAATTAAAAAAGCACACAGAAAAATAATCTTATTAAAAGCAACTCACAGACCAAACATCCCACGAGACCACTCTTCTCCCTTCAGAAATAAGCAAATAATCTTGCCCTTACTACAAAGTGCAAATATCTCTGTCCCTTTTTACTTCTTAACTTGCAGTCCCCAAAGAGAGGCCAATCTCCTCTGCTTTCCCCTCCAGAGATTTTGGTGAAGGCAGATTTACCATCAGCAGTCTGGGTCTTACCACTTAAATTTCTTGGAGCAAATCTTGAACAGATAGGCATCACACTGCCAGCAGCAAGTCCCAGTATCTGCATTTGCTAATGTAGCATTATTCCATCTGGGGTCATATTTTTCCAGGATGTTTTGTGCTTCTATTTTTGTCCCTTCCCACCCTTCCGCCTACCCACTTTTGACTCTGAAAAGACAAAGCATTCAGTAAAAGCATGTTAACGCTTTTTTTTTCTTTAATCCTAAACGTGTCTCATGGGCACTCCTACCTGAAGGGACTTAAGTGTAAGGGAATATTAAGCCTTCCTCACCGTCAAGGCTGAGTTAGTGATTTTCCTCTGTGGCAGTCCTTTTCTTGAGGTCCTGCATTGGTGGCCGATGCTAGACTACTCTGCCTCTTGGTGATCAAGGGAGCGGGCGCTTCCATCATGCACTGCCCAAAGAAATGAGTATTTTTTCACTTGGAATCTTTGACATGAGCCTAGACTTTGGCAGTTCATGTAGCACTGAGGATGGCCAGGCCGGAGTCCGTCTTCCCTGCCTCTTCCAGTGCAGGCCACCTGGAGGCTGCCCTTGAGGCAGTGTCATGCTTACCCAGGGCTTGACCACAACGGAGGCTTTCTTCACATGGCTGTTTGCTTATAAAAAGAGTCAGGTGCTCTTGAGAGGAAAGAGGCTTCTCACAGCCTTAGAAACCAGTCAACCCAAGTGTTTGGCCTGTGAGTTTTGTGACCTCAGGTACTTCACATACACAATCCAAGAGCTTTGGTTTCTTCAGCTGTGAAAAATAAGGACAGTACCCCCACCTTCACAGAACTGTTGTTAGGATTATAAGAGATTACTTACGAAAGTGCTTGGTAACAATGTAAAAATAGAAGCCTCTGCTCCTTTTAGACAGGCAAGCTGAACAGTATTTGGGCAGGGACCATCAGAGCCATCGCGGGCTGAGTCTCTCTCTAGGCAGCACTCGCTGCCTGTGTCTCATCTATGCAATAGTGTGTGCCTGAATGCACCAGATGTGTGAAATCTGCCTAGACAAGATGTAGAAATAGAAGGTGGCACAACTAGGGTGGCCAGGTGTCTTCCAGTCAGCCAGATCACCTTAAGTGGGAAAGTTATGAAATATGTGAGGAGGTACTGGAAAATCAAGTTCAGGGACTCAGGTAGGCCTCGATAGGCACTGTCTCAGTCAGTTTTGCCATCTCCAAAGGCCACAAGAAGGAGCACTTACGCAGGCCATAGGCAGAACCCATGAAGGGGGATGTATAAATTTCTGAAAATGTGTTTTGTCCAGTTTTGAAGCATAGGCAGATACTGCTCTCCTACAAATTACTCTGAAGGTAACTTCTGAAAAAAGGTTCTAGAAACAAAATAACCAAAGACTCATTCCTAAACAATTATTCCAATGTATTACCTCTTCTCCAGTTTTTACCACTGATGTCTAAGCACAAAGAGGCCGAGTGGCTTGGGTGGCTCCTGAGGAGACAGTAGAGACAGCCCAGCAGAGGGGCACAAATGCAGCCAAGAGACAGTAGAGACAGCCCAGCAGAGGGGCACAAATGCAGCCAAGGTCAGTCCGTTCCCCGCTGTCCACAGGGCTTATGCTGTCAAATGGTACTATGCATGGCCTCTGAAGGACTTATCTGGAGTATGAATTTTCTTTAACCCAGTGGGGAGCTTAAGTGAAACGACACTTGATTAATCCAGGGCAGAAAAAATTCTGATCCCATATACGTGGGAAACTGGAGCTTGCCTCGTGTTTGGAGCAGTGAAGGAGGCCCCTGTCCCTGTTTTCTGTGCTGCACATAACAAACCCACATACCCAGGACCTTAGACATAATGACACCTGCAGTGCGCAGCAGGAGGAGAGAGGCACCTCTTTTCTAGAGGGGCTGCAGGCAGAGAGGAGGGTGAAACTGCAAGTGTCCCCCTGTGCCCAGACTCCAGTCATGATAGCTGACTTCATCTTTTCCCCTCTGGCACTAGGGCACAATTTGAACACTTGATCTGAGGAAGAATTTTCTAGGAGGCAAAGTCTGACCAGGGAAGTTTTGCTCTGACCAGCTCTAATAGCCCTTCAGTCTCAATTCCAGCCCTCTGCTGGTCCCCAGTCAGGGGGTTCTGGAGGGCTGTGGGTGTGGGTACTGTCCGCTTCCCTGTTCCCACAGTGGCCAGAGGGCAGGACAGGCCTCGTCAGGGCCAGGTGGGGTCAGAGCAGCTCTTGGGAAGTAACGTGTTAAGCGCTTTGTTTGCCTTGCAGGGACCAGCCTCTCAGCTGCGTGTAGGTACTGGAGACACGTTTGCCCAACTGGCAACTGCAGAGCTAGTGCATTTTCCTCAAGGTGAAGAGCATTACCCCTGGATTAAAGACAAATAAAATAAAAATAAAAAAGTACCACACATATTGCACTTTTACTTCATGTTCATCTCACCAACATCTCTTCAGAGGAGCCTGGCTGATGAGGCAATAAAGCTAATGATTATTATACAGTAGGTACACACTGCTGAGGCAAGAGAGCCTGGCGGGTTAGTATTTTAAAGTGGCCTCTCAAGAGTGGTCCTAAGTTTTCTTAGTGTTACTTTAGGGTCTGTGAAAGCTGCTCAAGAGGTCTCCAAGGGTCACTGGGTAGTGAACAGAGTAACAGAGGCAGACAGCAGACACCTATCTGACAACAGATCGGCCTCAGCTCACCAGCACACATTTCCGGAAATACACGTGACTAGGGAATTTATTGGCTTCTGCAGAAGTGAGAGGAGTGAATGGGAGCTTACACAGAGTGTCCAGCCGTAGGGTCACACTCTTCCCCAGGTGAGCATCCACACCACGCCGCGCTGCTTCCCAGCTTCTCTGAGAGGCTCCTTTAGCCTTCCAACAGCCTTTCCTTCGGCCCTCATCTGTCGCCTAACTCCTGCCACAGCACCTACTCCGCTCTCCTGGGCTAAGTGCTCGAGGCCCTGCTGGGGGCAGGAGTTTATGCCAATCTGTCACTGCCATTCCTCCAGTCTTGAAAGGAACGGCCCCATTTTCAACCTGGAAGGCATTGTAACTTCAGCAATATTACAGTGCTTCTGTAGCAAATTTTAGGAAAACATCCTCCTTCAATCTACACAAATCAAAACTTGTTTTATAGCTGGCTTCTTTTGCAGAGATCTTAATACATGATCTCTTAAATGATGTTTTCTGTTTGAAAAAAATCATCAATCTTAAGCATGAGGAGGAATAAACAATCCATAAAAAGAATAAATTCATTCTTCCTAGATTTTCACTGTGTAGTTAAATCACAAAAACGACGCCCCCCCACTACCCTCTCCTGCTGACTCCAAGCAGAGCGCCTCTGGGGAGCAGCCTGGCCTGGGAGGGGAGCCCAGCAGGAGCAGCCCGGTGGGCCACAAGCGCTCTCAAGTCCCCAGCTCTGGCAGGGCTGGGTGGGGCCAGGACGGCTCTCAGACACCCCGCTTCCCTTGCCTGCTTGGGTGCTGACTACAGAGAGGAAAGGCAACCGAAAGGTGTTTCTAGATGCAGCATCAGTGTAGTAGCTCTCTTCTTTGTGCTTTAAGGAAGACGCTTTGTGCTTAACGCATTCATCTGCTGATAGGACAAGCCACTCTGAAGGACAGAAATTACAGTTTTTATAAATACTGAATTTGTAACATCTGGATGTCACCGTCCCAATTACAGTTGCTCATTACTTCTAGGTACATGGTTAATTAGCCATAGCATCTATTTTTCACTTTGACGAACAGATTTTAAGGGTTTTTTTCTAGTAATAGAAAATGTCTGGCAGATGATCTGCTCACATGGTTAACATATCTGTGGCTCTTGGAATATTGCTATTAATACTTGAACATTTCATTACAAGTCAGAACTTTAAGGAAATTAAGTGCTGATTCCCACATGGTGGAAAACAAACTGAAGTGACTTTGGATTTAGCATTGACATAAATGGAGAGCTGCTGGGCTTCTACAGAAAACAGAACTACGTCGTGACGGGGTGTGGGAAGGCACTACCACTTCACACGAGGCATGAAAGTTCATTGCATCTTTACAATTTCTATGCCCTATATAAAACTGGTCACATATACAAAGCTCATAAACTAATGGCAACATACAGTATAAGGTCAAAGGAGTTATTACACTTGAGGGGAAACAGAGGTCACCCCTGGAGCCCGACTGCCCTAGCAGTCATGCCCTGCACATGAGACTGCAGGAGGAGCGGTCTCCCCGGGCCAGCCTCCACTATGGTGAGTCTCCTGTCAAATCTACAGGTGACATCTTTGGAGCCCTGACACTCAGTAACCCAGAGACCCCTTGTGACAAGATGTGTCACCCGCCCCGACAGAGAGGAATGGATGTGTTTGGAGCCAGTGCCAGCTGTTATTTAAGCTCCTGCTCCACAGCCTTGTGGCCACTTCGGGGACAACCTGCATTAGTTGCACAGTTTTCCTTTATTCCTGTGCACCATCTTTCCGTACATATTCTTGATCTGCCTTGAAGCCGTGCTGTTGCTTTGCTTCACTGCCTTTTTGTTTTTGCCATACATATATAAAGGCAGCAGCAGCAGACACTGGTCTAGCTCTCACTAAGCTTTTGCTCAACACTGAAACGCTGTAATTCTCCGTATAACCTAGGTCAGGATGTTGTCTTACAAAAAATTTGTGTCCGCCTCCCTGGAGAGCTTGCTCCATTTTACCTAAGGGTATGAGCTTCAGCCTAACAACCTTGTTCTAGCATTCGCTGCAGAGAACTCTGAGCAGGGCAGAGCCAGGAGGAAGCACACCCAGCCCAGCTAGGCCCTAGGGTTCCAGTTGGGTGACTCGATTTTCCCCCATTAGGGAGAAAGCAAGAAAACAGACTTCAAATGTAAAAAGGCTGAAATAAAAACAGGGTACAGTCTGCCTTCATGAGATTCCCCTCTCTTCCTGTGCTGAGATTAATTCACCAGGACGTACCCATTGTGTTGTGGATCCACAGCATCTAGCATTTCACAATCAAAGAGTCCCGGCAACTCAGGCAGGGCCAGCGGGTCATAGCTGGAGGGGGCCTCCTGCAGTCCTGAGCTCCGGGGACAGTCCGGACCTGTGTTCTGCTGGGCTCCATCCGCAGAGTATGGACAGGGAGCAGGGTAGTCTGGAGCAGAGGAGGTGGCACTTGGCAGCTCACAAGTCTGATAGGTGAAAGGTACGGGGGTGGGAGCAGCTCCTGGCTGTTGTGGAGGTGGAGGAGGTGGTGGGGGTGGTGGCAGTGGCGCAGCTGCCTGGGGGCTGGGTGTGGAGGGCAGTGGCTGCAGCCGCATCTCCTCGTAGTGGCTGAGGAAAGGGCTGTACTGCATTTGCTCAGAGGAAGGCTCCAGGACGGGGCCGAGGGGTGGGGGCAGGCTGAATGGTGGGGGCTGCTGAGATGAAGCTGGAGTTTCCTGGTGGGGCAGGGGCAGCTGCTGACTCGGTGGAGGATAGGAGCTCTCAGCTATCTGCATCTGATTGAAATACGCCTGCAGCTGGGACTGCTTCTGGAGGAAGAGTCGCTTCTGCTGGAGCCTACATCAGCAACACCAAAGGAGAATATTTTAAATCTCAAGTAACATTTTAACGTAGATCCAGTATCAGGCATTAGCTCGGGGCTGCCACTTTTCTTTTCCCACGCAAGGGGAAGAGGTGGGATAGGTCATGGCTTTCTGAAACCTAGTTTCACCTTTGACCCCTAAGAGAGCATGACTGCGTTTTCTCTCCATTGCTGAGCTTGTCTCCCTGTGGAACCAGAGGCTAACTCCTCATCTGGATTGGTCAGAGGGGCGATAATGCTTTGGCCTCCGTGGATGTCTGGAGGCTCATGGGTCACGGTCAGTCTACTTTGGCCAGGCTTGAGGACATGGACACCGGCAAGACAGGAGGAGGCCTTCTTAGCAGTCTGACCCACTTTATCTGCTCTTGGCCAGTAGTGACTTTTAACACTTAGGTCTTGTCATATTCCAGAGGACTAAGTGCTAGACGAGAAGCCCATCGAAGGGTTGCCGTGGCCTTACAGCCAGACCGCGCGGATTCTGGAAGAGCAATCATGCCGAGGACTTTGAATATTGTGGTGTATTTGCCTACGTTCCCAGCTGAGGCCAACACGGGTGGGAACAGACAGACAGCGCACCAGCACTCGCACGCGCTCTGTGAAGCAAGCAACTCCACTGGCCAGCGGCCCCTCACCTGTGCTCCTGCAGCTGCTGTTCCAGGCTCCGCGGTGGCTCTTTACAATAAAGCTGGCAGGTGTTCTGGGCCTTTGACAGAAGGCTAGGTTTCTGGAAGAGCAGAGAAACAATATAAACATAGCGAAGTCATCATCCACGACGCAGCCACCAGTGCGCTTCTGTCTGGAGAGTGAATCCATACAGGTGGAAGTGACTGAAATTGCTCACTGAGGCCCTGAAAGGGCATCCGGTCAGCTGTCCAGGGCAGTCTCAGTTTTGATCTACTTGTTTTCTCCTTCTAAAAGTCCTCTAGGACTATGAGGTGAGAAAACCAGACTGAGATCTTAATAACACTGGCCTCAGCACATGCTCAAAGAACAGTTCATTCTTTTTTTAAATTTTTTTTTTTTTGTAGTACTGGGGATTGAACTCAGGACCTTGCACTTGCCAGACAAGCACTTATGCCACTGAGCTATCTCCTTGGCCCCGGGAATGATTTATTCTTAATATGATCTATGTCGTGTCACTTTTCAACATTTTCATGTATCAGAGAAGACAGTTCAAGTTAACATTTTTCAGACTTAGATTTCCATCTTATTTGCTTAAGAATAAAATTAGGAAGCAGGAAGCCAGGGGCCTCTTTCTACCCTCAGCGGTGTGCCCTTTCCAAGGCCCACAGATCCATCCTTTCCCAGCACCAGCTCAGAGCAGTCAAGTGGGAATGCGTTTTGAAGAATACGCACAGAGCCAAGCCTCCTTGTCTACAGAAGCAAAGCAGCTGCTCTAAGCAAAGCCGCGAGGCACAGCCTCGTGGGGAGGACTCCGCCGGCACGGCCAGCCGCTCGAGCGTGCCCCACCTGAAGCCTGTGCGGCAGGTACTGAGTTTCCAGGCTTTGCCGCTGGGAAAGCTGAGGATGCACACTGCTAGGCAGGGTGGAGACACTTTCCTGTGGCTGAGGAACTTCCTCCTGAAGAGCCAGAGAGTGAAAACAATGTTTCAGTTTTCAATTCTTACTTAGTATTACACCTTCACCAATGACCAAAAGGAATCTCAACTCTATAAGACACAGTAGTAAAAGTTTTTACATAATTAGCAGATGAAAGGGTAATTACTTTTTGGACAGTTTATACATGTATAATCTATAGTCAACAACTACCCAGTCAAGATTAGGAGAGAGGTTTCTGGTGTGAGCGGGAGGCCACCCCTTTCCTGTGGGCTTTGAATAGTACAAATGTCCTGCAGGCACAGCAGTCTCAACATCTATTGGCTAAACAGCAAGGTTTATTGCATTTTGGGTATGAACAATCCACACAGTATTTAATCAAGTGCACATCAAAAGCAGCATCAAGACGCTTCTCATTTGGGTGGCATGTGACTCTTCATTTGCGTGGATGCATGGCGCAGGGGCCAGGGAGGCTGAGAGTCATCCACACAGAGTCTGCACCACGAGCCAGTATCGGCTTGCATGTGTCTAAGCCTCCAGCTGACACTGACCGTCTGGGAACAGCGTCAGGATAGCAACAAGGTAGGCTTAAGACTGTGGACCTTCCAAAAGTGTGGACCTGTCCAGCACGGGCGGAAGTCCTCCAAGTATAAACCGCTTCTGGAAAAACTCCCACCTTACACTCACAGAGCCACGGTAGAAAGGGCCCAGTGCACCCACCTGAGAGCAGCTGCTGGGGAGGTCTT
>PVKN010021661.1:0-15450 GCA_004027915.1 Capromys pilorides
CCCCCCCCCACTAACCCCCCCTGCCGTCTGCAGGGAGGAGGTGCAGGAGAACTGCGTGCGCTGGGGGAAGAAGTTCACCTTCGTGTGTAAAATGAGTGCCAACCCGGCCACCGGCCTGCTGGACCCCTGCATCTTCCGTGTGTCTGTGCGCAAGGTGAGGCCAGGCTCCTGACCAGGGCCAGGAGTGCTGTGAGCAGAGGCCGAGGGTGGCTGTGGGGCTGATGGTCTGGGGGCTTTAGGACCCTCCCTTGCCTTCCCTGCCCCAGAAAATGGGGGGAGTTGCTCTACTCTCTTCCATGTCCCATGCTGGAGCTCAGAGCTAGGGGGGATGGGGAGCTCCTCAGTGATGTGAGCTCCCCGGTGATCCTGCTGCTTGTGTTTCCCTCCCTGTGCAGGAGCTGAAAGGCGGAAAAGCTTATTCTAAGGTAAGAGGGGCTACCCCAAGTGGGGGGGGGCACAGGTAGCACGGGACATCCAGCCCCTGTGCCCCCAAACAGGAAACCCCAAGCCCTCCATAAGGCGGGCCGTTCACAGCAGCGTCTTCACTGTAGTCGGCACTTGTTGCACCCGCAGCCCTTCCTCAGGGTAGCGCAGTGCTGTAGCAGTGCAGTGGAAGGCCCTAAGTGTCCCCCTCCTTTTTGCCTCCTCCCGGGATTGCCCTGTTGGTATTGCTTAGGATCTTTCTAGACCTTTTTGGGTTGTGCTAGGGCTCAAACCCAGGGCCCCTCACATACTAAGCAAATGCTCTGCCACTGAGCCACACCCCACCGCCAGCACTTCTAAGGAAAAAAGTCCTCTGTGCACAGCAGTGACTAAAAGGCTGCTGGGAGTGCTGCGCTCCCGTGCCTGCACGCAGTGGTTCCCATGCACGCATCTGCAGCTGGCTTCTCCTTGATGGTCTATTCTGAGCGCCATCACAGATGTCTGTGTGCTTTCTCGTGGCAGCAGCATCCTGTTGCGTGGCTGATGACATCTGACTTCCCCAGTCCCTGCTGTTGGACATCTGTGTTGCTGCCAGGTTTCCACAGCCTGGCTCCACCCTGACCAGCCAGGCCTTACTGGGGGGAAGAGCTGGAGAAGAGGCCCCTGCCCCCTCTCTCTGAGCCCTTCTCTGTGGGGCATGTTGGCTCCCCTCCCCCAGGCTCTTAGAGGTGCCTAGCAGCACCCCAGTTGGATGCCTGAGGAAGCACTGTGGATGCTCTGCTGACCAGAGCAAGCCCTACAGAGTACAGGCTGGGTGGGACTGTGTAGCAAGCTTGCTGGGCCCTGGGCTGTGGGGCACAGCTCCTTCCACCAAAACAGCAGGCAGAGCAGAGGGCCGGGTGCTCAGAGCCCGCTGGGAAGGGGGCCCGTCCGAGTAGAAGTCGCTGTTGGTTCACGCAGGTGAGACAGCCATTCAGTTAGAGAAGCCATCCAGTCAGCGGTGCTGATTGGGCAGGCAGCGTGATGCACTGCCCTCGTTGTGGCTTTCCACCCTGGTTGATATTCAGGGGAGCAAACTGAGGCCCAGGGCAGTGTCAGGTCCTGGTTCTGATCAGGTCTAGTTTGCATCCTGCCTGCAAGTCAAGTTCTGTGTGCTTGATCAAGTCATTCCCCCACCCCACCCACCAGACAGTGCTTAGTGAACATCCATGATTGCTTCAGCTGTCCCTAAAGTCTCCAATCCTGTGCCCCTCACCTCACCCTTAGTTTCCTCTCCAGTCAAGCAGGCCTGGCCTCCTTGCAGCCCGAGTCCCCAGGATTTGGACAGATCCTGGGCTCTGCCCTCCAGTCTCTGGCCCTTGTGTCCCATCAGCTCACCCTGCTACCAGGTTCCCACGGGCCTTCTCCCCCTCCCCACCCTGCTCTCCTGACAGCTCCCCACAGCACGGCCTTGTTTCCCAGGGAACAATGCATCTGTGTCACAGACAACAATGCCCTTTCATGTCGGGAGTGCTGGCCCGGTGCATACTGGGATGCAGCACAAAGGGCGCTTTGTGCCCCTCAGGGATGCAAGCTCTAGCTTTGCCACGTCAGTGCGGGAGACCCAGAGTCCTGTCCTTGGGACTGAGTTACACAGCAGCCAGTCAGGGCCATGGGGCAGGCCCAGGGGCCCTGCCTGCCCTCCCTTCGCCACCCCACTCCTGTTAACTCTTATGGAGCTACTGGCCCTTCGCCCACACTCCTGCAGCCTCCCAACAAGCCTCTTCCCCTCACAGCTGGGCTTTGCCGACCTCAACCTGGCTGAGTTTGCCGGCTCGGGCTCCACGGTGCGCTGCTGCCTGCTAGAGGGATACGACACAAAGAACACCCGCCAGGACAACTCCATCCTCAAGGTACCAGGCACCGTGCTGCCTCTTCCATCACCCATCTCCCATCTCCCCTACCTCGGAATCCTTATCCAACTGCCCCAGAGGGTTGCTGAAAGTACAGCTTCGCACCTGGCCAGGCAGGCGGCCTGGGAGACGAGGGCCCTGGCGTGGGGCTGTTTGCCCACAGGTGGCTGAGGTAGGCCACAGCAGTCTGTAAGGGCTTGGCAAGCCCCTCCTCAAGGTCAGCCTATGCTGAAGGCTTGGGTCTCCTGCCTCACCTGTGACAGCTGCACCAGGTGTGCCCCAGGTTACGTGGGATGGTGCACAAAAAGTTTAGTTATTTACCCCAGAAGTGGACAGACTGGTGCCTGACCCTGCTGCCACTGGGTTCCCCAGCCCAGCTCCTAAGTCCTGCTGTGTGCACCTGGGTACCACTGGCTCCTGGTGGGTGTCGGGAGAGCTGGTTCCCTGAACTCATACTTGCCAACGTTCAAGTGCCCAGGCACTGCTCCCCACCGCTGGTGCAGCTTCCTGCCTCAGACAACTTTTTTTTTGTTTTTAATCTTATTTTTTTATGTATTTGACACAGGCTCTCACTATTGTAGCGCACACTTGTAGTGATCCCCCTATTTTCAGCCTCCCCAGTACTGGGACTATAGGCATGCACCAGCATGCCCAGTCTCGGTGACCTGCTCATTGTGCCCAGGGACCAGGCCAGCATGGCATGTGGTGCCAGGGATTGAGCTCCAGTCCCTGAGCTTGCTAACCAGGCCCTTAGTCCGTTGAGCTTAGTCTTGCTGGCCCTGACGACTCCTCCTGGGCCTCTTAGGAACAGAGATGCCCGGGCATGTGCCCCCAGCACGGCTCTCTTCCCCTTCTGCTTGGCCTGGCATGTGTTGTGATGTCACCTCTGCACACTAACCGGGGGTAGCCAGCTGCCTCAGTGTGGAGCTGAGCGTGCGTAGTGGGCTCAGGCTCCAGAGGCACCAGCAAGGTCCAGGGTCTATGCAGCAGGCAGGCCTCCCAGCCTCCTACGCACCCTCAGCCAGTGCAGATGCATGGATGGGGCGCTCCGGTAGCCTTGGTTCAGGCTGCCCTCCCACATCCTTCCCCACTCGTGAGTCTTGGTTCCCTCAGCTGTAACCTGGGGTGTCACCTACTTTGTAGACTGCTATTAGGACCAAGTGGAATAATCCATAAAACCCTCAGCCTGGTGGTCCCCACTTAGGTCAGAGGTCCTGGGATCAGAGCACCCCTTTCCTTCCTGTTATTCCATCTCATCTCAGATTTTAGGACCCAGACTTAGCCATATTTGGGCTGCTGCCAAAGTGTGCCCAGGGAATGCTGAATTCCTGATTGGCTCCATGATTTGCTTTAGTTCTCACACATTCCCCACGGCCTCCCTGTGTATCCCCACCCCCACACGGCCCCACGAGCTCCCCTTTTCTGTCAGGCTTGGCACTGTGCTCCATGGTCAGCTGGGTCACGCCACAAATGAGCTCAGTCCTGATGCGAAGTAGCAGGCGCTGAGGGTGTGCGCCCACCGGCCAGCCCTCAGCCTGCTGCGACTCCTCAGCACTCCACCAGGCAGGCCTGCGGGCCCAAGAGTCAGGCACGTGCACACCTAGCCAGGAAGGGGCGCTGTGGCCTGAGGTCCCTGCCGCTCTAAGGCCGGAGCTGGGAGTCCGTAGGCACGGTGCCTGCCTGTGCTGAGCCTCCCCTCTTCCCCAGATCACCATTGGAATGTTCCTGCTCTCTGGAGACCCATGCTTCAAAACGTGAGTGCCAGCCAGGCTACGTGAGGGGTTGGGAGTTTGGTACTTGGCCCAATGGTGGGGACTCTTCCTTCAGGCCATGGGGCTCTGTGGGGCTCCCTGTCTTCATCGATCCCAAGATGGGACGTGCCATGCACACCTCTCCCCGCACATACAGGCCGCCGTCCACTGCCAAGTCCATCTCCATCCCCGGCCAGGATGCTTCTCTGCAGCTGACGTGTAAAGGTGGTGGGACCAGCAGCAGCGGCAGCGGCAGCACCAGCTCCCTCACGGGGTCCCGGCCCCCCAAGGCCAGGCCCACTGTCCTGGGCTCAGGTACGATCACCCGTTCACCTTCTCCTGTCCTGCAGGGGCCCATACCTTCACTGCAGCAGTGTCCTGGGCAGATGCTTGGGAGGGGAGGCTGGTGGCTGGCTGCAAATGCCTCTGTCCCCACCTCCATTCCCCAGAGGTGTCCCTGTGGCTCTCTAGCCAGACATGAGAGACAGGGGTCAGTACAGCTATAGGTGACCCACAGGCCCAGAGAGGGATCTGTGGCACCAGAGAGCCACTCCAAGCTGCAGTCGGGGCTGTGCCTGTGGTGGGCTGACCCGAGAGTTGTGCCCTCCCAATTGCTGTGACAGTGACCTTCGCTGGCCTTTGTGACTCTGCAGTCTCCATGTCCTCTGGAAAATGGGATTGCTAGTAGTAAGGTACTAGCTGAACTAACTAGATAATTGTCCAGCCTGCCTTTTTTTTAAGCTACATAGTGAGACCCTGTTACAAAAGAAAAAAGCAAGTAGTGAGAGAGGGGCTAGCCGGGGTCCCTCAGCAGACACTTGTTGGGCATTCTGGCCCTGGGGCCTGAGGGCTGGGAGGACCAACGTGCTCGCCTGTCTACTCTGCACACCCAGCCGCGCGAGGCCCAGAGCAGAAAGCTGGGGGCTTTGCCTACTGCACCTGGAGCCTGCAGGCAGGGGTGGGAGCGTCCCAGCCTGCTGCTGTCGGCTTTAGGGAGGAGAGGTCTGGGGATAAGGCCTTTCCAGCACAGGGGTGCCCTGTGGCGCCTCTCCCAGGCAGGATGGGCTCTGAATCCACTCGCCCACTATTTGCAGAGGACATGTTAAAGACTTGACGCATCCGACACTCCTCGCTGGAGACGGGATTGCTGATTCCTTCCTTCTCTTCTTGTCAAGGGGAGCCTAGGTCCCACCTGGTTCCCTGGGTGCTTTAAGATGTGCCTGGAAGATACTAGCCTGGCCCTGGGGGCAAGGCCTGCTCCCCAGCTCCATCCCATCCTCCTTTACTCCGTTCACTCCAGCTCCACAGACCCAGGCTCACTCTGCCCTTAGGTCTTCGGGCTGGGTCACACCATCCACAAGGCCCTGTCGCCGCTGCCTGGCATGGGGCTCGCCCTCTGCCTCCCACATTCTGAGGCAGGGTGTGTGCCATCCCTGCCTGGGCCGCCCACAGCCATTAGTCGTTGTGAGCGAGTGTGTATGCACACATTCTGCGTAGTGCTCTTCCTCTTCGCTGGCCTCCAACAGGTGTGTTGTGAGGAGGTCCCCACTGGGTGTAGAAGAGTTACCCAGCCTCCGAGGGTGAGCTGCGGCAGGGCAGGGCTGGCTGCTGCTGCTGTATTTTAGTTAAATGGAGATGCAGAGCACTGTGTATGAAGCTGGCAAGAGGAAGGTGTGCAGGTGAGGGCCCCACTGGCTAAACTGTTCCCTTCCCCAGGGCTGCTGGAGGAGCCAGACCAGAACCTGTCCAGCCCCGAGGAAGTGCCCCACTCTGGCCACTCGCGCAGCTCCAGCTATGCCAGCCAGCAGTCCAAGGTCTCTGGTGAGTGGCCCGGCCCTGCACCTGCATCTCCGCATGGCTCCCCCCAGCCTGGGAGAAGCCCAGGTCTGACATACTCTCCGCGGCTCACCCCCAGGGTACAGCACGGAGCATTCGTGCTCCTCCAGCCTGTCGGACCTCACGCACCGCCGCAACACGTCCACCAGCAGCAGTGCCTCTGGTGGCGTGGGCCCGGCCGTGGAGAGCTCCGAGGGTGGTGAGCGAGAGCACCGGCCTCCTGAGAAGCCGCCGAGACCCCCCCGGCCCCTGCATCTGTCAGACCGCTCCTTTCGGTGAGTCCCTGGCTCCCAATGGGTCCCTCGACCTGTCCTTTCTGTCACACAGGAATGGGGACAGTAGGTGCCCACCCTAGTGGGCTGGGTTATGACAGGCTTAACAGGCACAGCCCCAAGCTTCATGTTGTAGTTTTGTGCATCTGCGAACGTGTGTTCTGTGGGCCTGACAGATCTGGGGTTGGGCCTTAGGTCTCTGTGTACTGCTGTGTGGCCTCGAGCAGCGCCCTCTGCTGTCCACCAGGTGAATAGCACCGTAGCCTGGAGTCTCACAAGGGCACATGCAGTACAGTGTAGATGCACACAGACTATTCTGAGTGCTGTGGGCAGGGCTCTTACTGTCTTGTTGATACCCTCTCCGCCCCACTCAGGCGGAAGAAGGACTCTGTGGAGAGCCACCCGACCTGGGTGGATGACACACGAATCGACGCAGATGATATTGTGGAGAAGATTATGCAGAGCCAGGACTTCACCGATGGCAGCAACACTGAGGGTGAGCTGTCCCTGCCCTCGCTGATGGGAGGGAGCCACAGCGGTCCCCACACCCACTCAGCCTCCGTTTTCTGTGTCCCCACAGACAGCAACCTTCGGCTGTTCGTGAGCCGCGATGGTTCAGCTACGCTGAGTGGCATTCAGCTGGCTAACAGGTAGGGCCAAGCTCCCAGGGACTGGTGCTGGGAACGGGGCCTTCAGACCTCTGCCTGGCTTTGTATGGCAGCTCCTGGCACCACAGCGTGACTCTGGGCCAGTCATGTCTCAGCCTCTGTCCCATCTGTCCCATCTGTCCTGTGGGTGGGTTCTCAGGAGTCCTTTGGAACATACCCAGACCAGAGCTCAGCTTAGCTTAGGGGCTTAATGTGTGCTTATTATGCGCCATGCTGTCCTCCTCTTTCTTTGGTCTTTTTTGTTTTTTTTTTTATTTTTTTAAAATATTTATTTATTTGCTTATTTGTTTCTTTATTTATTTATTTTATGGCTGGCTCAGCCTGCCCTGGTGGTGGGGCAGGCGCAGCATGTGGTGCCAGGGATCGAACCGCAGTCCCTGTAGTTGCCTGAGCTTTCCTAAGCAGGCGCTTTAGACCACTGAACCATCTCGCTGGCCCTTTCTTTGGTCTTTAAACCCCTAAACCTGCATTAAGGATGACTCCCTTGAGGACCAGACAAATATTTATTGAGCATCTGCTCATCTCAGATGCTGAGTTAGATGCCAGGGACACAGCTGTGAAGAGCATGTGGAGGGGCAGCAGTCTGCAGACCCCTTGCAGGCCTGGCTCATGGACCTTTGGATTCACCTGGGTTCACCCAATGAGTGAAAGGAGGTGCTCCCACTGTGCGGGTGGCTGGCCTGCCTGCCGGACGCCCCAGGCGGAGGAGACGTGGCTGAGCCTGGCTCCCAGGACCTGCCCTCCTGTGCTGCTCTGCTGACCTCTGCTGGTCCAGGCATGGAATTACAGCTGACAACTCCCAGCCTGGTGGGCAAATGGGGCTCCCTGGGAAGTTTGTAAAAGCTTCTCCTTTTTTTTTTTTTTTTTTTTTTGTGGGACTTGGATTCAAACTCATGACCTTGCACTTGCCAGGCAGGCATTTGTGCCACGGAGCTATCTCCCTAGCCCCTAAAAACTTCTGTTTAGTCCCCTTTGAAAATGCAGAAAGGTGTGTGGGGGGGGGACTGCTTTGGTCAGCAGTAAAGACTTTGGCAGAGTGAGTGGCATCGGGAGCCCTGGTGCTGCCCCCAACCTCCAGAGGAGGGCTGAGGCGCCTGTCACAGCTGCGTGGGTGGGCCTGGCCTGAGTAGAGGAAGAGCCGAGCGGGCTTCTTGGCCTTCATTGCCCTCTGGGGAGCTCCCAGTCCCACTGGGCCTCAGTTACATTAGCTATCAGATGGGGGCAGGACACGGTGCTTCCTGCCAGAGCTATCATGACGCCTCAGTGGCACACCCAGGTGTGTAAGCGGCCGATGGCCCCTGCAGTACTGGGGTACTGCCTGGTCCAGCTCTGTGCATCCCACACACTGTCACTTAAACATCTCTGTTACTTGGGCAAGTGACTTAAGATATCAAAGCTTCAGTTTTTAGGGTTTTTTTGAAATGGCAGGCTCAGCCTGCCCTGAGGGTGAGGCTGACGCAGTGTGTGGTGGTGGGGATTGAACCACAGTCCCTGTGGTTGCCTAAGCTTTCCTAGGCAGGCGCTTTAGACCGCTGAGCCATCTCACTGACCCAAAAGCTTCAGTTTTAAGTCCCAAACAGAACGGGCTATTGATGGTGCCTCCCTGCGCAGCGCTCAGCAGGGCCTGGCCTGGGCACCGTGAGTACTGGAGATATGGAGGGCGACTGTGCCTTGTCTTTCCCCTCCAGGGTCTCCTCTGGGGTCTACGAGCCCGTTGTGATTGAAAGCCATTGAGGAGCAGGTGTCTGGCCGGAGAGGGGCCTGCGCTCCTGGGCACCGGACCTGCGCCCTTCTGCCGGAAGCTGTCGCCCTGGGGTCTGCACCACGTCTCGTCTGTGCCTGCTCCGCGCACTGCCACATTCCCAGAGCATCATTCCACGGTCCCCACCCTCCCGGGACCCTCCTGGCTGCCAGGGCCTGCACCACTGTGAATACTCTCAACCACTAGTGGGCCGGATGGGCGGGCCCATGCCGAGAGCCACAGCGAGGGACCGTCCTGTGGCTCCTCCTCCTCCCCCACCAAGGACACGAGCAGCTGCTCAGTGTGGGAGTCCCCTACGGCTGCAGGGTTGCTGCTCCTGGGACCGACCGTGCACTCGGGAGTACTCGCTTCAGCCAGGCCCTGGCAAGGCCCTGCCCCGTCGTCCCTTGCCCTCGGGGCCAGGCCCCTCAGAACTCTGCCACCTGTGGCCCTCTGCTTAGTGTTTCAGCTGTCCCATCCTGCATCCTAGGGGGCCCGCGGGCGGACTCCTCCTGGGAGCCAGACCTCAGACCCAACTCACTCCAGATTAAGCTCCCCCGTGTCCTGCCGCCCTGGCAGCCTGCACTTTGCACATGTCCCCAGCACAGCCCCACTTGCCCTCGGCCCCTCTTGAAGCCCCCTGGGCGCTGCCTGCTGTGCAGCCACAGGCCCAGGGTCTACAGCCCTCGGAACCCGGAATCTGGCCACCTCGGCCCTCACCCCACCTCACCCAGGCCTCAGCACCGGGACAGCTCCTGGCATGGAGGCGCCCCCGCCGGGCTGGCTCCTGAGCAGCTGGCTCTGCACAGGAAGAAGGCAAGCAAAGTCCTCTGTGCCCCAGACCTGGTGCTGAGGCTGTGGAGGCGGGCAGGCTGTGGCTGGCCTGGCCTGGAGCTGCCTCCCCCCACCCTGAGTCCCCCTGCTGCTGGTCAGGAAGGGGTCCCTGAGGGCATCCATTCCCAGCAGGGAGCAGTTTGGCCCTGCTCCCCCCAAAGCCTCTGCTCTCAGCACTTTTGCCCCCGTCCTTGGAACCGGAACATGCTTGAAGGAGGGTCCGGCTGCAGCCAGGCCCAGACAAACCCCACCCCTTCAGGTTGCTCCCATTTTGTGTGAACCCAGCGGGCTGGTGTTTACCTAGCTTTATAGGATTTTTTTTTTGTCTCCCTTCTCCCTTTTTTGTTTTCGAGTTCACAGTTTGTTAGTCCCTCCTCCTGGTTGAGGGGGAGGCGTCTCTGTTCTCTGCCAGCTGCACCCCAGCAGTGCTGGGGACCCTGGTGGGCCAGGACGCTGTTGTGGGTGCCCTCCCCAAGTCAGGAGGGTTCCTCCCGCCCTGCCCCTGCTGGCAAAAGTGGGCGTCTGGGTTTTGGAACTCCCTGGTGTTGGGACCAGAGCATTTGTAGGGTTTTTGTTGTTATTTTAATCTCCTGATAACTTTCGGGGAGTGGATGTCCGAAGTGCCTGTGAGACAGGACAGAGATGGGCTCTGGCCGGATTGGCTCTGGTCAGCTGGAGTATCCATTCCTGCCAGCAGAATCCTGGCACTTTAAAAGGAAGCTGGCCGTTTGCTTTCCCATGAGGTGACCTCTAGACTTTGCCTTTCCGTGACCTCATCCCACCCAGGGGGAGGTGCGGTTCGAGTGTAACTAGGGCCTAAATTGAAGTTCTGGGGCTTCAGGCACAAAGTGTTAGACTTTGGCATTGCTGGGGAGACCTCCGAACCAGGAGCCCCCGCCCACCCGTTGAAGTCTGAGCTTGACAGTCACTCCAGAAGTGACAGCCTGCCACATGCCACACCAGGCCCAGGGACAGGGTAACCAGACTAAGAATCTGGCCATAACCAAATGAATGCTGGCTGGAACCGGGGCCTGGAGTGGTGGCCTTGTCCCTGCCTGGGAGCCCTGTTTTCAGCCTGTGGATCCCTTTGAGCTCAGTGAATTTCTACCAGGTGTCTCCCCACCTGGACTTCAAATTCTATATAGAGGAAGAAGATATATTAGAGATATTTTTGGAAAGAAATTGGTCTATGAAATGCCAGTTTGGAATCTTTTTGAAAGACAGTTTTAACGTTTTTACTAGATTTAAAATAAAGGTATACAATATTTTTAGATTTTTTTTTCCTGGTCACCCCATAACTGATCACGTGGCGTAATCTGCCAGGATGGCAAATAGCTCTGTTTTCCTATAGGGAGGTGATGGGGAGGGCCGCTGTTTTTCTTTTAATCACCCCCTTTCTAACAATGTTGCCACCATACCCCATCCCATTGGGCTGTATTCGTATGTGTCCCAGCTTTTCTCCTAGAAGTAACGTTGTAAGGGGAAATTGGCCCCATGTCAGCATCTTGGTTTGGGGAGGAATTAAATGTTGCGATTTTTTTTTGTTTTATTTTGCCTGGTTTTTTTATGTCCTTTGTGTACCACACTGATTTTGGTTTTTTGGGGTGTGTGTGGCACCGGGGTTCAAATTCACAACCTTGTACATGCCAGGCAGGCACTTGTGCCGTGGAACTATCTCCCCAGCTGCCCTACCTCACTGACTTTGGAGTCAGCACTACTACGGGAAGCTCGGTGTGCAAGGTGTCATGGGGGGTGGGGCGCGCTAGAGATACAGCTCAGAGAGGTGGCGCCTGCCTGGCAAGAGTGAAGTCATACGTTCAATTCCTGGGACAAAAAAAGGGAGGGGGATGTAGCTAGCTGGGAGCTGCCAATTCCTGGCTGTGGTCATCAACATCACCTTTATTAGTCCAGGTTCCCGGGAGGGAAGCAGGCCCAGAAGGGCAGTTCTTGGCCAGTCCTGCACAGGTGGCAGCTCTGACCTCTGGGGGTAACTGCCAGTGGCCTCCGCTGCCAGTGAGCCTTGCGCTCCCCCCAGAAGCGGCTGTGCAGCCTGACCCACGGAGGTGCCCCGTGCTTCCCAGCTCGCTCATGCTCCCAGCAGGTCTCATCTCCAGGCCTAGCGTGGCTCCTTCATCCCTGCTCCTGCCTGTCCCGCGTCACAGAGGAGCTTGGGCCAGAGTCTGAGGATAGTCGTCCCAGGCCTTTAGTGAGCTTAGAGGTGGGTGGCAGGCTGCCTTAATGGTTAGGGCCAGACCGGAATGAATCAGGTCCCAGAGTCTGTCCCGAGCAGCATCCCCACTTCTCGGGGCTGGTCCCCCGTCATAGCCCCTTTAAATCCTTGGAGTCAGTCACCAGTGTCTTCCTCTATGCCACTTGGGGAAAGGTTAGGTTGTGGAGGGACACTTGAGCTGTAGGCCACGACGGTTGGTCTTGCCAGCTTTGGGAGGGGAGCTCCCATAGTTGCCAAGAGGCTGGAAAACCTGAGAAGACTAATATTAGCAGAAAAACCAGCATCAATCCAGTGGGAGACTGCATGGAACAGAAGGCAACTTTTGTCACGCTAACACGCTGGGCAACCCAGAGGTGTAGATCATCAGCCCAGAGTCAGGTTTGAGTTTAGTTTAAATATGGTTTGCCAGTGGGAAGTACAAAGCTGAAAGCAGGTTATTACATGATTGGTTACGTGGAATACAAGAGTCAAGTGGGGGCTGGGGAGATAGCTCCGTGGCACAAGTGCCTGCCTGGCAAGTGCAAGGTCATGAGTTTGAACCCCAGCCCCACAATAAAAAAAAAAGTAGCCAGGCATGGTGGCACACGCTTATAACCCCAGCACTTGGGAGGCTGAGGCAGGAGGATTGGTGCGAGCTGGAGACCAGCCTGGGCTACAAAAGTGAGCCCAAGGCCAGCCTGAACTGCATAGCAAGACTCAGTCTCAAAAAGAAAAAAAAAGTTAAGTGGGCTGGCTCACCCAGACATGAAGTCCTTGAAGCAAGTTGGAAACAATATATATTTTTCTCACTAAGGAAAACACAAGCTGGGCAGTCAGGTTGGCCCAGCGCAGCATCAACGAGAAGCAGATGTTCAAGGCTCCAGGACAGGCAGCATGCGCGCAGTCACATAAACTGATCTCTAACTATTGCTCTAGTGTACCTACACATCTCCTGTTCTATAAACGTGCCCTTACAGTGCTGCCACACCCGGGCCTCGTCTCTCCCTAACCCCAAGTAGAGTCCAGGCCAGGGCCTTCCACGTACACAGATATTAAAAGCTGAATGATCCAAAACTGTAGATCTCATGCTGTGTGCTGAGGTTATAGCAGAGACCACAGATCGTCACCTCAGTGAGCTCGATCATCAAAGTCAACTAATTAAAATTCATGGTAGTGACCACCTTGATCCTAGTGCTCTGGAAGGTTAAGATAAAAGGATCGCAGATTCCAGCCCAGCCTGGTCAGCTTCGCAAGACCCTGTCTCAAAATTGTAAAAGGCTGCGGTTTAATTCAGGCCCTGTTCAAAAGAGGCCCTGTTCAAGCCTATGGCAACTGGGGGCCCCTTCTCCCCTTGGAATGCAGGTCCTGGGGTGGAATCTGAGAGCTCACAGGGTGGAAGCAGGCAGCCCAACTTGCTGTGGGAGTCTACCAGGCGTGGTAGAAACAGGATGACCTGGCCCAACCTTCCTCATTCTTAGAGGAAAGGGCCCTGAGGAGTGGAGAGGGACCTGCCCTTGAGGCCAGTGGGAAACATGACCCCCAGGAGGGAAGGGATGAAGGGAGAGAGGAGACCCACAAGAGCCTCCAGGACAGCCAGGGGATGATAGAAGGGTGCCCCTCTGTGTCAGCTGAAACCCACACCATCTCTAGGCACTTGGGCTAGTCTCTTCTCCCACATCAAGCCAGTCGGTGAACAGTTTGTGTCACTTTTCCTCCAACAGATAAACTGGGACTTGGGGACTAGAAAATAGGACAGCCAGGTTCCGCTGTCCGCTTTACCACCCGTTCTGTGCTCTCCGTGCCTCACTTGTCCCACTGGAAAAAGGGGACTTAGGACCCCAAGCCTTACTCTCACTTTGGAACTATGAGAAGTTCGCACTTTAGAGGGGATAAAGCGGACAAGCCGGCTATGAATTTCATTCCCTAGGGAGATTTCTGGAAACGACCTCGCGGAGCCCTTGAGAAACTACATTTCCCAGCGTACAAAGACAGGCAGCGCCTGCGGGTCTTGCGCACTACGACTCCCGGCGTGCCTCGCGGCCCGGAGTCGGAGAGGCCGGATCCGGAACCGGATGTGGCTTGCTGCTCGGGTGGCTGAGCGCGGGGGAAATGGTGAGGCTGGCCCTGAATGCCGCCGAGTTGGAGATTTGCGGGGGAGGGGGCTGGGGGCTGTGCTCAGCAGCTGGGGCTTGGGCAGTCCTAGCTGGATTGCTCTCCTGCGGCCCATACACGGGTGAAAACGCTATGGCCTGCAGCCTCCCAGCCTGCGGATTGCTGCCGTCAGCCCACTGCGTAGTTGTTGAATAAATGGGAAATTTTAGGGTTTAAACTGTCTGCGCCGCCCTTTGGGTGCATTAAATGCGATCGCTTAGTCAGTCGAGCCTTCCCTTTTCTCTAGGCCACGGGAACAGACCAGGTGGTGGGACTCGGCCTCCTGGCCGTTAGCCTGATCATCTTCACCTACTACACCGTCTGGGTGATTCTCTTGGTATGTGTCTCCCTCTCCCAAGCCTCACCTTCCCCCCAGCTCTGGGTCTTGAAGCTGCTCCCCTACCCCTTATAAACAGCTACCGTGTGCTAGCGCACGTCTGTAAACTCAGCATTCGGGTGGCAGAGACTGGAGGATCACTGCAAGTTCGAGGCCAGCCTGGGCTACCTAGTGAGTTCCAGGATAGCTTGAACTGCAGAGTGAGACCCTGTCTCAAAAAGAAAAGCAAACGTTTTCCCAGTGCCCTGATGGTGTGTTTGTGCCCTAGACAGAGGGCTTGGGGGGATGTTTGGGTTTGGAAGCTGGGCAGAGGGCACAGTGAGCACTGTGCTTACCTGAGCTCTCCCCTCGGTGCCAGCCGTTCATCGACAGCGAGCATATCATCCACAAGTACTTCCTGCCCCGAGCCTACGCCGTCGCCATCCCCCTGGCCGCCGGCCTGCTGCTGCTTCTGTTCGTGGGTAGGTCACCATGGTCTCCCGGGTGCCTCCGTTGGTCCCACTTTTGGCCAGTTGCTGGGCATCTGTTGAGACCCCCCTGCCTTCAGCTCTCCTTGGGGTCTCTTGCATGCAGTGCTGCAGGTCTGCAGCCTCTTTGCTCTCCCGTGCCTCAGGCTCTTGGGACTTACTGGCCAGCGTCCCTTTTCCCTGTCCTCAGCCCATCATCACTGCTCACACCTCACACCCTCTCATCACCCCTGCTTAGTTCCTGTGCCTCTTCGTGTCCTGTGGACTCCTAGGGATGGGGGCTGTGTCTTCGTTCTGACTGCATCCTCAGCACCAGCACAGGCTGCAACACTGAGTTGGTGCTGGGGGAACTGACCATCCGCTGACCGGATGAGGGTGGGTGGTGCGCAGTTGGGAGGGGCCGGTGCCTGATTCGAGGCACAGGGTGCTCTTGTTCCCCGTGGAATCTGGAGCAACGTAACTGCAGAATGTTGCCTGTGATAAGTTCTCACTTGGGAATGGTTGAATGACCATGAGTGGAATCTGACTTTATGAGGGAGGAAGATGAGCAGCTGCCCTAGAGGCTTCTGGGTAGGTGCATGGCCCTGCCTGTGGGTCATTCCGCCCTGCTCTGGCTTCCCAGCAGGCCTGAACACAGATCCTACCCAGCCTCTCTGCTTTATGTATTGCAGGATTATTCATCACCTATGTGATGCTGAAGAACCGGCGGGTGACCAAGAAGGCTCAGTGAAGGCCCAGCAGGAATGAGGCCGTGGCCTCTCCATCCCCACCAGGGACCAAACGTCAAAGCCTGAAGACAGTCCGTGCACAGTGGCCCCTGCAGCCGTCAGGAGATAAAACTGCTTGGGAATCACACCTGATGGACCTGC
>PVKN010021662.1:0-15449 GCA_004027915.1 Capromys pilorides
AAAAAAAAAAAAAAAAAAAAAAAAAAAAAAGTCACATACAAAGAGTGGAGGAAATCTTCCCACAAACTGAAGACCAAAGAATCCAGCTGAAAGGAGCCTGGATCCCAATATCCTACATGAGTCCAGCTGAAACCTAGACCTCATAACAATGACTCTCATAAGTCCAATTGGAGGCCTAGAGCCAATGACAACATTTGATGCAGGCCTACTTCATGGATCTGCACTGGAAAAGCCCAAAAGTCAGTGGCGGAAGTTAGGAAGTCTGTGCCAGCAGGATGAAGGATCTGTGCCAGTAGGCTGAGGGATCTGAGCTAGAGCCAGGAAGCAAGGCTTATGGTAAGCACTACAGCCTCCCCAAAGGTACCACAGCCATCCTCAGCAATAGTGAGTCCTGAGCTCCTCCAGTGATGAGGAAAGCTGAGTTCCCATCAGGAGAGCCAATGTGACAAGCTTCTCCATGAGGCTGAGTAGTGCACCATCTTTCCCTCTGGAGCCACGAAGTGATGCTCAAGATGAGGACCAGAGCTCCCCCAAAATGAACAGTAGCCATTCTCAGACACAATGAGGTCCTCAGCTCTTTCTCTAATAAGAATAGCCAAGTTCATCAGGACAGCCAGCATGACAAGGTCCTCTAGCAGAATAACCCAAGAGAACCAGCAGCTTCCAGTAGCTCCAACAGCTTCTCTAAAAGACATCCCTAATAGCATCTCAACAGCTTCTCCAGTTCTGTGTTTTATTCTTCTGGCAACAGTCCTCAAGTGGGCCTCCCACGCACAGCACCCAGCATGTTAGTTCAATTCAGCTGGGTGTAACAAGTTGACTACCAGGTACTAATCTACTAGAGTGGGCAACCCACTTTCTGGGCCCCCTTCTGTTCCTCTTAAAAGCTTTTCTTTCTCTCAAATTTTTCCTATTCTCTGGCTAGGGAGATAGCTCACTGACCTAAGCACCTGCTCAGCAAGTACAGGGACCCAGGTTCGATCCCTAGAGCCAGGCATGTTGGCACATGCCTGTAATCCCAGCACTGGGGAAGCTAAGACAGGAGGGTCACTACTGTAGCAAGACCCTGTACTAAATAATAAAAATTCTAACTATTCTTAATCTTTGTTGTTCCTAGTCCTCTCTTAGAAGCTTTCTTCCCCCATAAATATATTCTTTTGAGTATAAACTGCTAAATTATTATGATGCTGATTCAACATAACTGAATTTCAAAAACAACAGCTTATCTTCCCACTTCTTCCTTCTTCCCCAGCCTTGCTTTGTGGGTTGGAGGCAGCAAGTGACTTTATTCTCCTATAGCTGCTCTTGGACCTGTGTCCCCTGGTTCCATGCAAAGCTTCCATGATCTGAAACCAGAGTTCTGACCCTGGTATCAGCTGGTTTCATGGAATTCCTTTCTGTGTGTTGTGGGAACAGAAATGATTCTGTCTTTACACACTGGCTTTATATATAAAACAGCTACATCTCTTTTATTTTATTTTTTATGTATTTACTTTCAGGGTCTACAGAGTCTGACAACATAGATCTGATTCATAGTGATCCTCCTGATTTCAGCCTTCCAAGCACTGAGATTACAAGCATGTGCCACCATACCCAGTCTCAATCTCCATCTCAGCAGGCCCAAGGGCAGGGCCAGCATGGCTTGCTGGGGATTGAACCTTGGTCCCTGTGTCTGACTAAGCAGGTACTTTAATCGACTAAACTATGTGGCTGGCCCCACATCTCTTTTATACTCATGGTAAATGTTCACCTTTATCTGCATGACACAAACTGTGCAGATCAGGACTCCAAGGGGCACAGATGCTCTTAGACTTCCCACCTCCTCCCTCTGCTCCCCCCTTCCTGCTCAGGCCCATATCTCATGCACAGAGGTCGCTTCATCTTGATCCAGGACAGTCAGGCCAGGTGGATCCAACTCTCTAATGGGCTGCAGAGCCCCACTTTTCAAGCAGCTCAGGTTTGGGTTTTGTAAACTTGCAATTTTGTAACAGGAAGCATGATCCATGCAACCTCTTCTCTTGACTCATGTTTCTTTCTGCTATCCTGCTGAAGGGTTCCTTCTTTTTTCTTCCTTTTTGACTCTTTGACATGAGAGCTCTACCTCCTGTGTGCACAGGGTTGTGGTTTACAAGAGTTGTCCTGTCTCTGGCCCAGGTGTTGGGAATTTATCGATCATGAAGCAGGAGGATCCTTATTAGCTGCCCTGACCTGGTGCCAGGGGAACCAGGGTGCCCCATTCTTGAGGTTCTCTAGGGCAGCATGACCCAGGTCCTGCAGTATGGGGACCTGGTGGCCTCTACCACTTCCTAGGGCTGTGTGAGTTGCAGCAGCTTGTGGACAGGGAAACTACTCTGGTGCAAAATGTTGGGCTGTCCTCGCATTGGGTTTATTTAGTAGTCTCTGCTCAGGGCTTGGCACCTGAAGTCTTGGTGAGGGCACTGCCCTCTGGTCAGCTTCCAGGCTGAGCTGTCCATGGTGGAGTCCCAGAGCCAGGCAAGCAAGGATCACATGCAGAGGACACATCTGGCTTCCCCTCCTCACCTGCCTGCCTTCTGGGGTCCAAGTCAGGATCCTCCTGTGTGGTCTGTCCTCTGTCTCAGGGTACTGACTTTCTCTATAGCATGGGGGAGCACAGCAGCGGGAGCCCAAGTCTACACTTGTGCTGCTCAGATCCTCAGTTTCCCCATTTAGCATCCAGGGAGTTTGCCAGCTATGTGTCTCCTGTTTTGTTAGAGTGGGGAGATCCTCAGCCAAGACCACTGTGGCTGCTCAGCTACTCTGTCCTGGGAGCATCAGGACTGCAGTGAGGCCAGCTCCACACCTGGGCTCCAGGATGACTATAGTCTGAAAGGATGGTGGCCAGCCCAGTGCAGCTCTGGCTAGGCTGTGTTCCATCCTTGTCTTGCCACCTGCTCTTGAAGGCCTGGGCCCCAAGTCTCCACCTGCCTGGAGGAGGGCACTCAGGGCCTGGCCACAAGCATCAGACCCTGCTCTAGCACCATGTCCAGCACATGGTATGTGCGCATGCAGGTGAGCATGTGTGCATGGTAGAGTGAGGGACTGGGCTATGTGGACTGCCTGACCTTTATCCTGTGGCAGCAGGGACAAACCCACAGGCCAGGCCAGGCAGTAGGCTCTGAGGCTGATGACATGTGGGTCTGGTGCTCCCTGTTGCTTGTCCTGGCTAGGCTGCTCTCTCTCAGGTCTGGTGAGTTTGAGAGGGGTTTCTATACAGAAGGGCGTTCTAGTAGAAAGATCTGTGTCCTGGGTGGGGGTTCTGAAGGCCCTTGCTGGGGGGCAAGTCCCCAAGGACAGGTGGTAGTGGCTCTGAGCCCAGGGCTCTGCTCTACACCACATGTGTGTAACATGGCCCCTTCTGCCCCCAGGGCTGCTGCCTCTCCCAGCCTCCTCCCTTCCCTGCCCTAAGCCAGGACAGCCAAGATGGCACAGGCGCTGCTCACCTTATGTCCCTGTGTCCCTGTGTGCCTATATCACATCCTCTGGCCCCAGTCCTCTCCCAGGAGTGCAGTGAAGCCAAGGCCAGTACCTGCTGGGACTGCATCCAGTCAGCATCTGACTGCACCTAGCGCTAGAAGCCAGTAAGAACTATGGGCATGTCAGGGATCCAGTGCCCTGCCTACTCCCCTTCTGGACTGGGCCCTGTCCATCTAGGCTGGACATCCCAGGAGGTAACCGCCCCATTCCTCATAGGCAAGGCAGGGCAGCCTCAGTTCTGACTCAGCTACCCTAAGACAGGGCTCAAGGTGCAGTCTGTGCCCTGCAGGCAGGAGGCTGCAGGCAAGGGAGACAACACAGGGGACCCCCCAGGGGAGAAAATTTTGGAAGAAAGTAGACGTACACCCTATGAGGATCTAAGAGCATTCAGGCCCATGAGGGAAGAGGCAGTCCAGTTCCATAGTACAAAGAAAGCCCAGGGTCATGTCCCTCTGGGACCTGGCCTCCACACTCCTATCAAGTTGCTGTCTGCTTTTCTGTGATTGCCTCAGTAGGGCCATGGCCCAGCCAGGCCTGGTGGAGCCTTCTGATCCCTGAGCCATAGCTGGAGTTCGGTTGCCCTGCACCAGCAGAGGGCTCCTTCTGTGGGTCCCCAGGCCTCACAATGCCTCCTCCTGACCTGTGGACCTCAAACACCCACACAAACACCCACTTTCTATTCTTTCCTCATAGCCATGTGAGAGCAGGTTGCAAACAGGAAATGTCTTGTTCCTTATTTCTTCAAGGGACTTGCTGAAGCAGAAGCTACTAACCTGTACCACTATGAAACATGCTTTGATAGACCCATATGTGCTCACATCCGATAAACACATTTATCAAAGGCAAGGCATCTACCACTGATGTCTTACTATAGTTACAGCTATAGGCCTAATATCAATTCTATGGTGAGGTTCCAATACTGTCTTCAAAAGCCTTGGGGAAGGGCCTCTGGTCAATGTTGACACCTCATACAGCCCGGTGAAGTTCAGGGGCTCACAGGAAGGTACTTTGAACACAAGAACCCCACTTCCCTCTGGCTTCTGATGCCCTATAAGTTGCAAAGGTGTTGATGTATGTGGTGTGCCAGGGTACGGAGGTACACACCACCCAGAGGGAGCTCACAGGCTCCTGAGGGCACAGCAGCACCCTGGTACAGAGATCACAATGAGAAGGGCTTTTGTCCTCATCCCCAGGACTTCATAGGGCTGAGGGAGCCTGACTCTGCTTTTTGTGACATCTGGAAGCAGCTGGTAAGAAAGGGCTATGCATCTGGGGATATCATGGACCCTAGGAACCTTGCTGAACCACAGAAGGACAAAGATGGGAGTGAGAAGCAGTTATCCCCACAAACCATGGCACTGTATCTAAAACCAGGTAAGTTTGGTGTCAGCCTGGAGTGGTCCAGGGCCTGTGTAGGGATACAGACCTGGGTGCCTATAGACTGGATGGCTTGTCACCAAGAGTAATACGACTGACTCATATTCCCAGATGCCAAAAGTCTGAAATCAGGACACCTTTCTTAGCCACCTTCTGGCCATGTCCTTTTGTAGGACAGGAAGAGAGCAAGAGAGTTCTGAGATCTTAGCAAGACTCTGATCCATATGAGGACTTCAGTTCTACCCTCACCTGCTCTGCTCCCAAACATCCCACTCTAATCCCATGCCCATAGGATTAGGTGGGGTTCTCAGCCTTGAATTTGGGGGACACTCATATCCTCACAGTAAGGGCTCCTTATACAGACAGTATCTGTTCTTTTCCTTGAACTAAGTTTCTTTGGATGTCCTGAGTCTGATCTACAGCCCCCCAGGCTCTGGAGGAGGAGAGAAGGGAGTCCCTGGGATGTTGAGAGGGTCTCCATATACAACATGCTCAGTGTCACAGGTCCCCAAGAACACAGAATAATCTGTGGTGCCACCTCCTGGTCCTGGCCTACAGGTCAGGCACCTGTGTTCACTGTGACCTTCTGGTGAACCCATGCCCTCCATGTTGACCTCTATTTCCTGATGGCCACCTCTGACTCCATGTGTAGCCTCACCAATGTCCATGTACTAGGCAGGGACCTGCTTTGGGCCCTCAAGGACATCACTGCATCCGGCCACATTGGTGAGGCCCAGGGCAACTGTGGCCTCTGGCTCTGCCCTTCCCAAGCCCTTGATGTTCATTCTGAAGCAGACACTATAGACTGTGTCCCCAGGGGATCTACATGACGAGGGTTGGGGCTGTGTTCCAAACGGGACATGTGTGTCGCTGGCCACCAAGCTCAGAGACATAACATATTACCCATCTCTACTTTCTCTCCTTCCTCTTTTATTTTTTGATGTTTAAAGGATCAAGTCTCAAGAGTTCTAATTACTAAAAAAGAAAGAGCAAAAGTAGTCACCTATAAAGAATGATAAATTAGAAGATTTCATGTATAAGTGGATGTGTCTTGAACATATACTAATAAGTGAAATAAACCAGACCTACATACGCAAATATTGTACAGTCTCCCTAGTATAAGAACTCAAAAGAAGAAAAAAATAAATAAATAAAAGAGCAAAAGTATATGTAGAATACACGGTGATCACAACACTAAGGGAATAACCACAGAAGCTAGGGCAAGGGTCTCAGCACCTCACAAGCACAGAGGGATTCACAAAGTACTAAGCTCAGCCAAGCCTCTTTTTGTGACGTAATTAGAGCACTCTTAAGAGGCTCAGGCAGGATGGCAAGTTCCAGCGCAGCCCGAATTATTTAACCATTTAGCAAGACCCAAAAACAAAACAAAATTTAAAAAAAGCTGAATATATAGCTCAGTGAGAATGCTCATGGTTCAGTCTCCAGTAATGCACACACACACACACACACATACATAGTTCCATACTCAGTTCTGTGCTTGTATGAATAGAAATAGAACCAATAGTCTTGGCACTGAACATGAATGGATGCATTAAAAATGTATAAACCTTGGGTACACATGTATATAAGTGACAAGGGAACCTGCCACTCCATCCAGAGCCACCCAGAGAGGGGGCTCTTCCTGTCCATGTGTGGGATGGAGAACTCAAAGGTGCATGCTCACACCTTTGCATGTATATGCACATGGACATACACACATGCCACACACTTTTTCATACATTCTTGTCACCAGATGGACCAGAAGTACCCACACCTGGACACAATTGCATGCACACAAATGTGCATATGTGTATATCCTGCCCACATGTGTACATGGTTGCACATACTCACATGTATACCTTGTACAACACTCAAGCACACACATTCCCTGCACCACCCCTGCTTTCTCTCTTGCTATGAGACAAGAAACCCAGGTGCCTCCCCTGTGTCCCAGGCTCCCTTCCCTAATGGGGGTCCTGCCTGCCACTTTCTTTCCCCTGCCTCTGCTGTGTGTCCCTCAGACCTCAGGTCCATCATGAATAGGACCTTTCAGCATGTGCTGAAGCTGACCAATGACTACAACCAGTTCAAGTTGGAAATGGGGAGACAGCCAGTATCTGGGACCTTGGATGCCCTCCAGGGTGAGCTGAATGTCCTCTTGCAGGTTGCTTTTGTTGGCCTGGCCCAAGAAGAACAGCTAGGCCAGGACTCAGGTCATGAAAGAGCCCCACAGGGAACAGAAAGAGAGCAATACGGCTTGGAAACCAATGCGGTTTTAGAGTTAACTCATGCCTCAGATGACTCTCCCAAAGCCAAACTCAGTACATGGCCTTAGCACATCAGGCCACCAGGATCCTGATCTTGCAGCTCCCAAGGGAGACTCAGCCTCTTCCTGAAGTCCTAAACTCCCTTCATGGACCAGGGCATGTGTGGCATGTGTGGCACATTGTATGCCAAAGCCATTTACTTTTGTGTATGGCCACCATCTGTGACATATGTGATCAGTATGTCTTCTTCCCAGGACTGATCCAACATACCCAGGTCTCTCCTTTCTCACCTGTGAAGTTCTGCCCTGCTCTGGACATCTCTTCCAGTGGTTTCCCTTTTCCTTGGGATGATTTCCTTGGGATTTGTCCCAGGTGTGAAAAGTGAGACAGAAAAGGGTTCCCTTCCCAACCTAGGCTTCATGCCAGACAGCTACAGGGGGCAATAGGAAGCATCCCCTCTGCAGAAATTTCTCAGGCTCTAGTCCTGTTCTGCGTGAAAACCCAGGCAGGGAAGGGAGGACAGCACCTACCTGAAGATGACCCCACCCCTGCAGTCTATTTTCCAGGAAGAAACTGTCTGGGGCTGGGGCAATGGTGCTTAGCTGCTGATCTTTGATACAGACAGCACCTTCTCTGCTGGGTCCTGGGACAACCTTGGTGCTGGTCTGACCCCAGGGATGTCCACTGTCACCTGAAGGACAACCTATACAACACCAGTAACAAATCTGTGAGCATCCTCCCTGCTCCATTGTCCCCTGAAGCTGGCCAGGCAAGAAATAGGACAGAGCCCTGCCAGGAGAAGCAGTGTGGACATGGTCATTTAGCGCCTTGTCCAGAAACCCTGGGAAGGGCAGAAGGGGTCAAGGGCAGGTCACCAAGCAAGTCTCTCCCCAAAGTGTGGGTACCTCCTTCTGATTTACATAGCAGGCTCATGAAGAAACTTCTAAAAGCTTTGATGGCAGGATCAGGTTCTGGGAAGCAGCCCTCAGGGGGACACAGGGTTTCTCTCAACCCTCCCTCTGAATGGACACAGAGGGACCTTGGGAGCTGCTAGACAGGTAGCAGGCAGCTATCGTATCCTGGCAAATGTCAGGGGCAGAAACTGCTCGGCTTCAGGCTGCAGCTGGGACACCTCAGCTCATCAGTTCAACATTTTCAGAGCTGTATTGCAGGAGAATTGGTTTCCCACATATTTGCATTAATCCTGCCTTTATAACCCTCACTTAGAGAGAAGTTGCACCCAGCACAAGAACAGGTCTTCCCTAAGCTGGGGATGATTCATTCCTTCCAGGCCTGGATGCTCCTTCCCAGGCAGTCTGGGAGGCTTGACCCTGGCTCAGGTAGCTGACCAATATACCCTTCTGTTATAGAACGATCAGAACCATGAGAAGAATAACAGCAAGGCTGGATGAAATCAGCCACAGGGGTCTCAGATGTCTTGTTTGTGTAAGCCCCAAACTGAACATGCACAGCATATTTATTGAGAAGCTTAGAAAGCATCAATCATTGACAAAGGTCAAATCATGAGATCCTAATCAGTCACATATTAGTTATCTTAAGACTTCAAAGTGTGCAAGATTACTTCCTCTGATCTCTTAAGATAATTCTGAGAGGGCTGGCAAGATGGTTCAGCAGTGTAAAGCACCTGGTTAGGTAAGCTTAGGCAACCGCAGAGACTGCAGTTCGATCCACAGCACCACATGCTGCGCCAGCCCCACACGCAGGGCAGGCTGAGCCAGCCATAAAAAAAAAAAAAAAAAAAAAAAAGACAATTCTAAGAATACACATGGGATTATTCTGTCCTGGCAACTTGCCACCTGGGTGAACATCCTCTTTTTTTTTTTTTTTTTTTCCTTGTACTTGTCTTAATGGATCTTATCATGAATCATGTAGCACCCTCTTCACAGGACTCCCCTTCACTAGGCCAGTGGCCTACAGTTTGACCTAGCAAAACATCTAACCTGTCTTTGCTGTGATCAAGAGGGCAGTGAGCACCTATGAGTGCAGTGTGGTGTGGGGCGAGCCATGTAAACATCACCATGGCCACCTAACTTTTGTTTCCACACCGTAGCATGTGAGCAGCTGGTGTGATCAGAGGCCATGGAGGGCTAGATGTGGCATAATGGTCATATGCTATTACCAGATGCTCACTGTGGCCCAGGGTCTGAGGAGGAGGCTCCACATGTGCTCCCAATCCACAAAACAGAGACAAGATCACGTGCCAAGAATGTCCTTTTACTAAAGAGCAAATAGAAATAACTTGATGCCCAGGGCAGGTTGTTGTGGCTAGTATTTGGATGTTCCCTCAAAGCCTCATGTGTGCATAGGTGGGCCTTTTCAGAGGTGGCTGGATCATAGGTGTATTAAGGATGTGATAACTAAGTTAGTCCCCTGATTGGCTTGGCATAGTTCTCTGGGTGTGGATGACAGAAACTCCACCTTGAGTATGGGGGATACCAACTGTAGGGTGCCAGTTTTTGGTCCTCGTATCAGTCCAGGAAGTTTATATTTGTAATCCCATGGATAAATTATGGGAATCCCATTGAGTTAATTCCAATCTACCACTTCCAGAGCAGGCATCTTCATGGACTGCCTTTCCTCTGCAATGTCCCTCTTCCATTCTGCCCTGCCTTGTAGCCAGCTGACCATAAACTGAAACCTCTATACTCCATGAACCAAAATAAACCCTTCATCCTTTAACTTGTGGGCATCAGGTATTTTGTTCTAACAAGGAAAATAAGACAGGGTCTCCTGGAGTTGGCCTACCCCCACAGCAGCGCATGACTGGAATTAGATGAGGTACCTGGGGTCTCCAGAGGGGTCAGGATTCAAATCCTGAGCTGCACAGTCCAGAGCACCAGCAACTTCTTTCCACTCCCTGACCTAAGGCATAGCCAGCCTGCTCATTTGTCAGCCTCTTGACAGTGATCAGGGGACAGGTTTGGTCTAGGGCACTTCTTAGCAGGTGAGGCTGGCAAGCGCTCTTCACAGCTCTGAGGACTGGTGTCTTGGAGCTGCTCTGTGCTTCTGTCCTGGACCCATCCATGAAGATGGGACAGAGCTAAGGTGACAGGCTGCAGGTAGGTGGCCTCCAGAGATGATCCACTCAAAGGTTCATGACAATCCTGAATTGTCTCAGTGAGCAGGAGCCAAAGAATCCCAACTCTGGGGTAGGCATTGACAGTGACACAGCCTATTCATCCCACCAGGGAAGAAGATGACTAGAATCTTTATGTCAAGCTTTTAGTTTGGAAAACACAGAGACAAGCCTGTCATCCCCATTGCCCTGCATCCAGGGAGCCCATCTTAGCCGTAGCTATGTACAAATGGAGACCTGGGAAAAAACACAGTGTCACACTCTTGTCCTTAGAAGAGATGGTTCCCCCAACCCCACAAAGCAGGGGTCTCACCACTGTCCACTTATCTCCATAGAGGGCAGTAATTATGTAGAGTCATGGAGGGGGAGGGGAACAACTTGCAGGACTGCACGAAGTTTCCATGATCAAGGTGGCTTCCTGAAGTTCTGAGCACTGCTCAGCAGAATTCTGGGCAGGTGCTGGCAGGGAAGTGGCCCACTACGTGGTGTGCATGGGGGGTGGTGGCTGTATTTGTGTTTGCTCTTCCTTTAACCTAGCATGGCCCTGAAGGACACCAAGATATGGGTGGAGGAGGCTGGACAATCTGTCATCCAGCATTTTGGCCAACAATCTCCAGGGACCCTGCTGGGCAGTGTGCTAAAGTAGTACAATAGTTGCTGTGGAGATGAAATCACTCAGCCTACTGTGACACCTGGGATGAAGCCCTTCCTGGTAATTTCACCCCCATGGCTGCTGTGTGTGCCCTGGGGTGATTTCTCTATGTCCCTATTCCTGTTGAAAGCAGTCTCATGTGAACTGGCTTGTGACCCCAACTCAACAACATCACCAGCTAGAAACACACAGTGGGGCACGTATACCCCAGCAGGGAGCACTCCTCAGCTCAGCCTTTTCCTTCCAAGGGCTATGGCTCCCTTGGCCACACTTGGCTGACCAAGCACTCTAGAAAATGATAGTCAGGTATGGGGCCACAGTCTCGCAATCTCAGAACTCAAGGGGCTCTTTGAATTTGAAACTGGGCTAGGCTACACAGTAAGATTAAGGACAGCCTAAATTACATAGGGAGAGCCTGTCTCTAAACAAAAAGAATAAAAGAAAGTGTTGGGTATCCTCAGAGCCCTCTTGAGAATGTGAAATCCCCTAGCATCATAAACCAAGTGACCTGGAGGTCCACAGCACTGGGTACCAATGTGTCCACGTGATCTTTGCCACAGAACTTCACTGAGGTGGTCCCCAGCTCATTGGTAGGGCAGTCGTCTGGCAACTCAAGCAATGTGGGGCTATTCCTAAAGGATGCCTACAGTGTAAGTCCCCAGTCTGGACTGGGATGGACCCAAGGGTGGCCACAGATCTGCCCTCTGTTGTGAGAAGGAAAGCTGGCCTTAGGGATTGGGGCTCAGTAGGCTGGCAGGAACCCTAGCCAAGGACACACAAGACTGGGAGGAAGAGAGGGAAAAGAGACCCTGGAGGGCTTACCCAGGATAGGGTAAGGTGACATATCAGACCATGTCTCACAGGAGAGTTGTATGTCCTCTTGTGGATGGCATGGCCTGAGCCACACCACATCCCACACCAAGCCTAATTCATCATTGTGCAGAAGTCAGGACAGAGGCTGGGGATAGTAGTTTCCCCAGGGAAGGGGAAGAAACCCATGACGTCACCACAATAAACCTGGGTCCTGTGAAGACATATATAGAGAGGAGTGTCTCCTGCATTACATGTGCACTTATGTACCCCTGTACTAAACACACACACACACACACACACTGGGCAAGTACTGGTAGACCTTCAACAACTATCTTCTGGTTATCTGGCTCATTTAGCTGACCCCAGGGATACTCGCTCTGGGTCCACATAATCCTTGTGGACTTGGGTACAGTGAGCTCCACTCGGGGCCTAGTACCAAGAAGGGAAGCCCTCAAGGCTCTGGAAATCTGGTGCCTGGTAGGCTGTGTTGTAAGGCCCAGAGCTGTAGGATAAAGCAAATGGTAGTGTCACACACATGCGGCTGTCCCACTGTTTGACCTTGGAACAGGGGAGAGGGTCAATCTCTTCCCACTTCCTATGAACCCCATGTGCTCCAAGCAGGCCCTTCTGTGCCCACTACCTGGATCTCAGTCCTCAGGTGGGTGACACAGAGGAGCCAGGGACAAGCAGTCACCAATGAGTAACCATAAAGACCCTCCATGACACTGCCATTGTGCTCTCTGTGTCCTCATTCTTCCCTAACTCCCCTTTCTCTCTCACTTTGCTCTCTCTCCTAGTCTCTTTCCTGTCTCTCCATGGCTGCCTCCAGCTCTGTCTCAACTCTTCAGTCACTGGCACAGCACCTGTGCACATGCCATTCAGGGTGAGGAACAGTCTTCAGGGGGATCCCAGCCATTCCCTGCAGCTACCTGGAGAGTAGGCCTGTGGCATTGGCATCCCATCTTTGGCCCTGGCACACACTGCCGAGCTCCCAGGTTCTAGTGATCACTCTGTGGGGAGAAATGGGGTAGAGGCCTCCACACCACAGACCTGTGGGAGAGCAAGATGCCCAGCCCTATGTGCTCCACCCTCTGCTGCAGAAACTCTCCTCCAGAGTGGTGTTGTGTCCCTGCCTGATACCCTAAGGTCACCTCTGACTCCTTCTGCAGTAATGGAGCAACACATACAGACGAGCACATAGGGGACTGCTACGGTGTGCAGATCAGCAAGTTGGTGAGCCTGGGCTCCAAAGGGGGCCCAGGGAGACAGGGGGCACCTCCAGCACAGCTTGCCAACCCACAGGGGTCTCTGAGCCACCAATAACCCCCGGAGGAACAGCGGCTGGCTTGGGTATAGTGGGAGGAGATAGGCCAGCCCTGTTCCCCAGGTCTCTTTCTCTCAGCATGGGTCCTACTGTGTGGCTTCTCAGGAAAGGACCTGGGAGGGCTAGACACACAGCTCCCCTGGGCCTGATTTCCAGCACAGTGTGCCCAGGTCTCTGCAGGACCACATTGGTGGAGCCAGGATCCAACAGCGCCCTCTGGGGGCAAGTGCACCAGGCTGGGCAGATCTGCTGGGTTTTCCTCAAATTCTTTTCCTGTACATTTGTTTGTTTGAGGAACTGGGACTGGCACTCAGGGCCTTGGGCCTTCTAAGTAAGTGCTCCGCCACTGCGCTGCATTCCCAGCCTTTTCTATTTTTCATTTTGAGACAGGGTCTGGCCAAGTCACCAAGTAGCCAAGTGAGGCTCCAACTTGCAGCCTTCCTGCCTCCACCTCCCCAGTGCAGGGGTTACAGAATGCACCACAGTTTACAGATGACTTTGGGATTTGGAATTTCCTCAGACTTCTAGCTCTTGCATGGGAATTCTTACGAAGCACCCTGATCCTGCTGGGTGATCTACCAGGCCCTGACTCCACCCTGCTTTGCTTGCCGCCATCCATCACATGTGGCAGCCAATTCTGCCCTGTCTTAGTGTGTGAGTAGAGATGCTGAGGTTGGCTGAGGCTGTGCCTTGTCTCTGACAACCCAGCTCCCTGCAGCCACTACCTCTTGTGCCTGTGCCAAGCACATGCCCAAGACCTCTGCTCTATTCTCTACCCACCATGTGCCCCCCTGTTCCTCTAGCTATCCTTGATCCTTTACCCAGGTCAGATAGAGGTCCCTCCCAGGATCGTGGACTCCCTGAAGATCTGGTATCTTAGCACCCTGGACTTATGGGCAGGATGGTCACACAGTGTCCCTTCCAAAGTCACTCTAGAATCCCCTCACTGTGGCATGAGAAGACATTTTACAGACATCCTCTCTGAAAGCCTGAGCCACAGAAGGGTCTGGGTGCCACCTTGTGGTGGCCCAAGACAGCATCCTCAGGGCAGCTCACTCCTCCTGTCCTCTTGACCTGCTTCCTCCCAGGGCTCCCAGAGGCCAGAGCCCTCCCTCCCACATTTGTTGTGTGTCCCCTACAGCTGGGGCAGAGGCAGGAGCAAGCAGGGCTCCCACCTGATCCCTAACCCTGGTCCACAGGTCACCTTCCAGGTGAAGGTCACGGCTGCAGAATACATCCAGAAGCAGTCCTTTGATATTTGGGCATTGAGTTTCACAGACTCAATGACTATGCAGGTCCTGCCCCAGCATAAGTGCCACTGCTGAGACCAGCATCAGAACCAGGGCCTCTACAGGGGCAAAGGCTCCATGGAGCATGGGGTCTTCAGGTGAGCAGCACAGGTAACCCTGATATCCTATCCCCACGCCGGGGGAAGTATCTGCTCAGTACCTGCAGCCAGCAGCTCTATCTGCTTCAACCCTGTTGCCTACCTACTCCACCAATACAGTGACAAGACTCCATATGACCTTGGTCATGGCCACTCCAAGGAGACAAGGACACCATGTGCCTCTTCGGGATGTCCCCTTCTAGGTCCCAATGTGCTCAGTAGACCTATTAGGAGAGAGCAGGTATTTGGGCCTAAAGCACATGTTCTTCAGAGAACATGATCACATACCCCACCCCCCCACCATGAGCAAGGTTGGCAACATTGGCAAGAGCTGTGAGTGCCAGACTCAGGGCCGCAGCAGCCAGGAGCTGGAGGGCAGCTGCCGGAAGGACAACAGCTCTGCTGTGTGCTCAGGACTGGGGGACTGCATCTGCGGGCAATGTATGTGTCATGCCAGTGACATCCCCAACAAGGACATCTACGGGCGCTACTGTGAGTGTGACAACATGAACTGTGAGCGCTACAACGGGCAAGTGTGCGGTGGCCCAGGTGAGTGACCAGGCCCCACCCAACAGGACCTCCAGGGAGGGGCTTTCCTGTCTATTGCACAGGAGAGTGGGCATGGGACCATGGGGATGATAGATGGAAAGTATCATGGTCCAAATCTTGGCCACTTAGCAGCACCACAACTGGGTGACCTCCTCTCCACCAGCCAGGTTTCTGCCTCTGCAGGTGACACAGGCTCCTGGGAGCCACAGTCCAGGATGGGGTCTCATTCCAGGTGGTGCTGGTCCTGTGCTCAGGCACAGCTACAGGAGGAAGGACCAGAGAGGAGGGGAGCAGAGCAGGCAGAAGTGGGCTGTGCAGCCCCTGGGACTGTGTCAGAGGAGGCAGCAGCGCCCCCTTCCTTCTGGGACATTCTGGACCCTGGGCCTGGGAGGCAGCTGAGTGGTAGTGGTCTGGCTGCCTTGCAGGGAGGGGCCGCTGCGACTGTGGCCAGTGCTTCTGTGAGAAGGGCTTCGAGGGCTCAGCGTGCC
>PVKN010021663.1:0-15449 GCA_004027915.1 Capromys pilorides
CAGTTAAATAATGTAGATTTAATTACTTGGATGCCCTTTAGGGATCTAATGCGTGGCATAGATGATTGCACTATCATTTTGAAATTGGAAGGAACTAAATAATAGGCTCCTCATCAGATGGCATGCCCTTAAGAGTATTTTTTATGCTTTGTATCAAGAGAACCAGAATAAAGGAAAGTGCTAAATCTGACTTAACGTGGAAAGATGCATACATTAAGCTTTTGCAAACATAATGTCACTCGGTGTATTACTTAAAATCCCTTATTTTAAGAAAGCTACCTTGTCTTGCATGACATAGCATCTTAATTTGTTTTGGCTGCTGTAAAATAATACGCTGGGCTGGGGTAACTCATAAAGAACAAAGATTTATTTATCACAGTTCTGGAGGATGAGAAGTCCAAAATTAAGGCACCAGCAAATGGTATGGATGCTGTTGCTTTATCCTTGGATGACAGGAGGCAGAGGGGTGGGAGAAGGTGAGCTCTGTGGTCCCAGGTGGCAGAAGAGAGAAGAGGGAATCCCCTCCTGGAAGCCCTTTTCATATGGCGCTGATCTTCTCCTGAGGGCCCTGCCCTGGTCACTCACTGTCCAAAGGGTCCTGCCTCCCAGCACTGCTGCTCTGGGGCCCGACTTTACAACACATGACACTGGAAGGGACATAGTCCGACCACAGAGAGAAAGAAGGAACTTCTTGGACCATGTCTGTGCTGCGTAGCCCACTGTAAACCAAATATCAAGGTTTTCATCTCAGACACATTTTGTTCATTTTAGCCTGCCTCAAGGGTCAGCATGCCCATTTATTTGTCAGTTCTTTATTTCTCCTACTTGTTGACACATAAAATAAAATATCATCTTTACGACCACAAATTCTACTAGTTTAGCGATGCTTTTGTTGTCTCATGTGGTTAAGGGCCACTGATCAAAGTATTTCTTTGGATAGCGAGATAGCTCGGTGGACTAAGTGCCTGCTTAGATAAAAGCAGAGATGAGGGTTTGATCCCAGGCACCATTTGCCAGGCTTGGAGCACATCCATAATACCAGCGCTGCGAAGGCTGCAAATAGGATGACCACTGTGGACCACTATGTGTCAGAGCTGTGTAGTGAGACCTTGTTTCTTATTTCACAGAGGGGTCGTGCAATGCATTAAACTCAGCATCTATTTTCTTCAAGTGCTCAGGTATACTAGAAACAAAGCACACAGCAGAAACAATGATATCCTATGGAAACCTGAACAGTAGTTTCTCAAGCTGTTCACCTTCTAGTTCTTAGGATCTGTGACTGTGTTACTGAGCTGCCAAAAGGGGCTCTGCAACCATGATTAATCTAAGGATATCAAAATTGCAAGATGGTCCTGGATTGCTCATCTGGGTAGATTCAATATAATTGCAAGTTATTATGGTCAGGGGCCAGGGAAATAGCTCAGTGGACCTTGCCTAGCAGTGCAAGGTCCCAAGTTCAGTCCCTAGTATTGAAAAAACAAAGCTATTATGGCTGGCAATTAAAACCAGCAAAATTAGAAAGAGATGATTTGATGATGAAAGTAAAGGTCAGTGTTGCACTTTTGAGAAGAAGGAAGGGCCCATGAGCCCTCGATCAGGAGGCCTCATCTAACATTTCCAGAAGGAACAGAGTTCTCATGACACTTTGAATTTAGCCTATAAGGCCCATTTGTTTCTGACCACAAGCCCATAAGGTAATGAATTTATCTCACTTAATTTGTGGCAATACTTTTTACAACAGCAATAGGAAACTAATACAATTCTTTGCATAGAAATCTGCTGGGGGAAAACAAGGATCTTTATGATTTTTCTGGTCAGTATCAAAGTACCTGTGCATGCTAATATTTCAATTTCTATTCTATAAGGTGATACAGGATGAAAAAGTACAGTGAGTGCTGGGGAGATAGCTCGGTGGTCTAAGCACAAGGACCCAGATACTGCATGCCATGCCAGCCCTGGGTGCTTAGCCAGCCATAAAAACCTTGTATGGTGGTGCACACCTGTAATCCCAGCTTTGGGGAGGCTGAGAAAGGAGGATTACTATGAGTTCAAGCTGTGTAATAAAACCCTATAACAAATAAATAGAAGTATCTTTTTGAAAAATGTACAATGAGGGGCCAGGGAGATACCTCAGTAGAATAAGCACTTGCCTGGCAAGTACAAGGTCTTGAGTTCAATTCCTGGTACTGCAAAAAAAAAAAAAAGTACAATGAAGTGAGAGATTAATAGAAAAATAGATATGTGGATAACTATGAATAAACACAGAGTTAAATAATTTCTATATATAAAATAAACAGAATGAAGAAAAATAATAGATACTAAGGAAATCTAGGGCATTGGTGTTTGGATATTTACTGTGCATTTTTTCAACTTTTCTATTTGTGGCATTTTGCAAATGAAACAGTACAATACAGGACACATTTTATAATATTCTTTTATAATGACTCACCCAAAGAATCATATACAAGGAGTGCAGGAAATCTGTCCATGTACCAAAGACCAAAGAACCCAGCTTGAGTCTTGATCCTAGTGTCATGCATGAGTTCAGCTGAAATCCTAGAGCTCAGAGCAATGCCTTCCATGAGTCCATCTGCAGGTTTAGAGTCTACAACAAAGCTCATGCATGCCCACTTCATGAATCTGTTCCAGAAAGGCTGAAAGCTCAGTGATAGAAGCCAGGAACTCTGGGTCAGCAGGATGAATGATGGTCCTAGCAGGCTGAGGGACCTGAGCTAGAGCCAGGAAGCAAAGCTCAAAGAAAGAACCGCAGCTCCCCAAAAGGTGCAACAGCCCTGCTCAGCATCAGCGAGGTCCTGAGCTCTACCAATGATGAGGATAGCTGAGTTCCCATCAGGAAAGCCAACACAATGAGCTTCTCCACAAGTCTGAGCAATGCACCATCTTGCCCTAAAGTGAAGCTCAAGATGAGGACCAGAGCTCCCCCAAAATGCACTGTAGCCATTCTGAGCAACAGCGAAGCTCCCGAGCTTCTCTTCCAACAAGAACAGCCAAGCTCATCAGGAAAGCCAGCACACCAAGTCACCCAGCAGAACGGCCGAGGAGAACCAACGGCTTGTAACAGCTCCAATAGCTTCTGCAAACAGCATTCCTGACAGCATCCTCAGAGCTTCTCCTGTTCTGCCTCTTAGACCCTGGCAACAAACCTCAGTGGGGCCTCCCACACGCAGCACCACGCTAGTTCAGTTCAGCTGGGTAAAAGAAAGCGACCACCAGTTAGAAATGCACTGCACTATTTTTAAAAAAAAACATTTTATAATAAATTATGGAAAGGGCAGTAATAATGCTTATTAATCTTAACTTAAAATAATTCTATTCTTTAAAAAAACCACTTTTTTTTGCCAAGTGACTCTTCAAAAGTGAACTTTACATAGTAAATTTGGTGAAATTATAGCTTTCAAGTCAGTCCAAATTCTCAGTGACAGTGAAGTCTTATATACAAAATAGAAAAAAGATTCATAAAAACTGTCAGTTTTTTTCTTCATTATAAATGCTTTGTAAAACTAAGGAATGAATTTTAAGATTCCAAAGTAAAAATCATGTGGAGAATCCAGCAGTACATATTCAAGAATGTGCTTATGGACATTCTCATGATGACAAAAAAATTCCAAGCCCCTCAATATTTCTTTGCCTGTAATTCATTTCCACTCTCCTCCACCAGTACCCTCTGTGCCAGTCCCTCTCTCCTCCCCCATAGAGACTTGCTCTCTACCAAGGTTGAAAAGTAACCAAGCAAGTCTTCATCACACCAGGTCCTTCTTTACAAAATGGTTCATTTTAGTAGGCATCTTTTAAAAATTCAAAATAATTAAGATGCGCTATTTATAGGTAGCAAAACCCCATAAGGAATACAATCTTTTCTGTACTGCAGACACATGCCAGTGAAAATAAAAATCAGAAGAAAAAAAATCAAACATTTCTGGTGCAGTCAGTACCTATGGTGAATGAATAAAAAGTGGCAGATTTCCATGTCTTACTTAGGCTGTGCCACAAGACATCCTTCAAATTGCAAACACTGAAGCCAGATTTGTCTCTATACTGATGCAGCCAACACTGCAGCCTATACGGTACCATCAGCAACTCGTGCTGCCTGGGTGAATCACACAGAAGCTGTGGAGAAGGTGGCTATACCACACTGCCTTCAGGTCTATCCCCAGGTTGTTCACAGTCTGCAGTATTGCTTTTGGAATTTTAGGCACAACAAAACACAGTAAATAGGAACAAAAAGGTCAAATGTTTATCTCACCTTTAAATTCCGTGGCTAGTTTTAGTTATCACTCTTACATCTCAGTTGGTTAATTGTACTTCTTTTTTTTTCTCCTATTCCTGCTGGTGGTTCATTATATCTATTATCCTTCTGAAATTGCCTATAACCTACAGAACAGTATACTCAGAAATTAGCCAATTATACAAAGCCACAGATCATTAAGTAACTTAATTGTTAATTCAGTGGACTTTGCCCAGTTTATTTTAGATTATTCTATTTTTAAAAATATCACTGAGATACATGTGCACAATGTAAATTCTTTACGCCTGATTTCAACAGGAAACCATATTCTGTTATCATCCCTGCTCAGTGTCATCTTTGATCATCACCAATAATAGATTCCTCTTTGTAGGCTTTAAATTGATTTACTACAAAAAAAAGTCTCCCTTTTATCTTTACCTATGTTGCTATTTTAAAAAAGCAACCTCTCTCTCTCTCTCTCTCTCTCTCCCTCTCTCCTCCTCTCTCCTCTCTCCTCCTCTAACTGCATTGGAATAGATTCCTCAGCTGGACCCCAAATGCTACTCAGCAATTCCTTTATTTAATGATAATTGATTCCCTATTGTACTTGCCACAGCAACTGCTTGAAATGCGTCTCAGGGCATCTACCTCACACCTGTCATCCTTTCTCTCAGCACATAATTTTATCATGCGTCTAAACCACAAAGACCAAACTCCTCTAGAGCAACTCCTATTCTGATATACAGAATAATATTCCTGCCCCATCTGCTTCAATTTCCCCAGCAACTTACTCCTCCTGATTCCATGTCATCTTCAGGCAGAAGCAGCATTCCAGTCCATGATCATTTCCTCTCTAGTGGAACAAAGCCTGCTCTACCTTCAGTGTTTTTTTCCACATGAACACCTATCACACACCAAAAACAAGGCTGACATACTGAACCTGCTGAAGACCCAAGGACGAGAAAGGAAAAAAATATTTGCTGAAGAGACATGTCTGACTTTAGGCCCTGGTTTAGGGCACAGCTGAGACGCCTTTCGTTCATGGCCCACTGCAGGCTCCAACCTTTCTGGGTCCTGAGTCTCTAGCAGAAACCAACAGCATTCAGGAGCACATAGCTGGGTGTTTCTGTCCTTGGGAACAGGCACTGGAGGGAGACAGGCTTCTTCTCTTGTCTTTCCAGCGGCCAGCTTCAGCATACTTTATTCTTCTCTTCTCTGGTGCTACCATGACAATTACCACGTGCTCTATTCATATGACTGTTTTTTCTTAAATTCCATGAGTACCTTCCTTGTCCTTGTGAGTAGTTTTTCCTTTCTTTTTTTTTAATTTTATGTATTTAGTACAGGGTCTCATTATGCAGGCTGGACTCACATTGATCCTCCTGTTTTCAGCCTCCCCAGCACTGGGATTACAGGCATGTGCTACCACACCTGGACTTGATCATCAGCTCAGCACCCCTCCCCCCAGGGGCGGGGCTGGCATGGCATACAGGGCCAGGGATTGAACCCCTGGTCCCTTCACTTGCAAAGGAGATGTTTAGTCCACTGAGCTATCTCACCAGCCCTTCTTTATTTATGTATTTCCTCTGATGCTGCTTCTTTTAAACTCCCACTCTCTCCTTAAACACATGTCCAACTTGCATTGCCTCCGTACCATCTTCCCAATATTTCCTTATTCTCTGATTGAATTGATTTGTTCTTACACTAATGTGAAAGACGGTCTTAGTCACTCTTCTATTGTTGCTGGGGCAAATACCTGACATCCAAAATGAAAGAAGGAAAGGTTTATTTAGCTCACAGTTACTGGAGGTTTCAGTTCATATTCGGCCAGCTCCAAGACTAAGTGGCACATGGCAGAGAGCAGCAGTTCATGGCAGCGGGACAGCAATAAAATGGTGACAGAGGCAACTGATCAACTAGGGCAGCAGAGAGCAACAGAGAGAGTCTGTCTCTCTGTCTCTCTTTATATTGCATTGAGGCTCTCTGCCTCAGCCTATGTGCCTTAGGCCACACCCATAATCCCAGAAGGACTCAGACCCATAATCCTATCAGTACTAAAACACATAATCCCAGTGGATCCTGAGTCAAGTCTCGAACTCTAGAAGTCCCTGCCCCATGATTACATGAGGCTTTGGGGGGACAACTAGACACAAACCATAACAAGGACTATTGGATTTTATTTTAGTAAGTTGTGTATCCATCTGTCCTTATATGATGGACTCTTAGATGTCAAGGACATTCATTTCCTTGTAAAACTAATATAAACAATTTACTGTAGCAATATTAAAATTTGTAACTAAAGGGTACTTATGTAATAGATAGTTTACTAAGCATTTTAAATGTTATCTTATTTGATCTTTAACAACAGAAATAGCTCTAAGAGAAATAGTTTCTATTATTAGCCCCCCCCTTAACAGATTAGAAAATGAAGCACCAGGAGGCTAAATAATTAGCCATGCCTGCGAACACAGTCAAGGGTGGAGACACGCTTTGTACATACATGTTTAGCTCCAGCGCTCCTCCCTTTGTCCTCTTTATGAAATCATCCTGGGGCTGGGGGGAGCTGAAGCTGGAGATGGATCGCGAGTGCATGTAAGGCAAAGCCACCCCAGTGCAGGGAGAGCTCCTGGGCCACTTACACAAGCTCTTTCAGCTCATGAACAAGTTGCTGGGCAGCGAGGTTGAAACTGACCTGAGCCTCCGGAGTGTCTAAAACAACGCCCTGCAGTCCTTGGCCAGCTCCTTTCTTTGGCTTTTGTCTCTTATCTTTCTCAGTCCTCTCACCGTTTTCTCTTGGGAACGTCAAGAGCTGTGTGGGACATGGCATCCTGGCACTTATAGGCAATCCCCTAAGCGTTGTTTGGTATTCAAATTGAATTTTCCTTTGCCTTTAAAGTAAGGCAGGTGTGACAGTTCAGCTATGGGCTGTCCCCCAAAAGTCTCGTGTATTTGGAAGGTGGTTGGAACATGCAGACTCTGCACTCAGCAGAGGATCCATCTACTGAGGAGCTGATGGACGAATGCACTGTCAGGAGGCGAAGCCTGGTCAAAAGGGGCTGGGAGCTGGGTGTCACGCGGGAGGCAAATCGCCTTCCCCAGCCCCTTTCTTCCCACTCTGCTCCCTGGAAGCCATGACGGGAGCAGCTTTCTCTCGGCCAGGTGCTTCCACCATGCCCATTCTGCTTTGAAGTTAATGCACCCAGCGTGAACCCACTGAAACAGGAACTAAAATCAGCTCGTCTCTAAGCTGTGGGTATCAGAATTCTGTTCCAGGACCCAGGCAGGTGACTAAGACAGTAGGGCCCTGTCACATTCCAAAAGAAAGGTTTGGCTTTGAAAAAAAAAAATAATAAAAAAGACACTATAAGGTCCCTGTGAACAATGGAATTTACAGAAGATGATTTCCAGAAGTTCATTCAAAACTTCTGCATAAAGCCGGGCATGGTGACTCACACCTGTAATCCCAGCACTTGGGAGGCTGAGGCAGGAGGATCAGTGCGAGTTCGAGACCAGCCTGGGCTATAAAAGTGAACTCAAGGCCAGCCTGAACTGCACAGTGAGACCCTGTCTCAAAAGACAAGCAAAGGAAAACTTCTGCATAAAGGTTTTGGCACTTTGGATATATATATATATATATATATATATATATATATATATATATATATATGAGGGGCTTGAGGAGATAGCTTGGTGATCTAAGCACCTGCTTGGCAATCACAAGGTCCAGAGTTTAAACCCTGATACTGCATGCCATGCTGCCCCGGATTACCAGGTGCACTGGGCCAGCCTGAATCCAGCGTAGTGATGCACATCTGTAATCCCATCACTGGGGAGGCTGAGACAGGAGCATGGCTACAAGTCCGAACTATGTAACAAGACCCCATATCATATATATATATATATATATATATATATATATATATATGCTAAATAGAAGTTCACTTACTTTTCACTATAGACACACACATTACACACACACATGCGTGTGCACAGGTGCACCCTAAGTCATGTTAACAAGTCTCCGGTTGAGCAGTTCATCACCATAACACACCCACATTACCTGCAACCTTCTCAGTGCTCTGTGTAGCAGTTTACTCTTCTTTTCTTTTTTTTTAAGATAGAGCAATTTATTTATTTATTTATTTATTTATTTATTTATTTTTATTTTTTACTATTATGGCTGGCTCAGCCTGCCCTGGGGTGGTACTGGCACAGCATGTGGTGATGGGGATCGAACCGCGGTCCCTGTGGTTGCCTAAGCTCACCTAAGCAGGGGCTTTAGACCACTGAGCCATCTCACTTGCCCTGTAGCAGTTTACTTTTCAATAGTTAACTCAGAGCTCTGTCTTTGAAATGAACCATCTTCTGTGATACTGTTTTTATTTATTGTTAGTTAATGTATAAAAAACGGACGTATCAGTGAAGCACCTTGCAGTGTTTCCACATGGGCGTGTGCTGTGTAGTGCGTACACCGGGTTCGATTTCAGCACCCCCATACACGCATACCTCAGTTTGTAGTGCTCCTGATGAAAGCGTTGCCAAGCTGACCAACAAAATGAAAGTCAACTTTTCTTAATAAAAATTAAAGGTTATGTATATACTTGAAGGTCGGCGTGAGACATAGATCCAGGCAAGAAAAGTTACTAATAAAACTCTAAATACTTTTTAAAGGTAAAACTCTTAGAACTCTTGAACTTTTTGCCTATGGGAGAGCATTTTTCTATTCTCAAATAAGGAGAAAAGAACATATTATCAGGGTGATAGCTACCAAGTCCATCCAGTTAAATTGAACTTTTGAAACTGGAGTATTAAAATTATGCAAGCAGTAAAGAGTAAAGCATTTGATTGAATGGCTAGTTATAATTCCATATCAAATGTCCTTAACGTATCTCATTTCTCCAGTTATTTCCATATAATTGTTTAATTTTCATTTGAGCGTATTTTAAAGCAAAACTAGTATTGTTAAACTATAAATTATATGATATACTAAAAAGACTTTTTTCAAATTGCTTCTTGTAGATATAGAAGAGAAACACTGTATTTTCCTCCACTCTGCTTTTTCTGCAGATACAAAAAAAAAAAAAACAGGAGAATATAGAAATCACAAACTCTGCTTTAGAATTCGTGTACTTTATGCTTTATTGACTTCTAAAAATCAATTTGTTCCTCTGTTTAATATTAGTGGCTCAGCACATCAATTTAAAAGAACTGTTCTCTGATGGATGGAGAGTTTGGATCTCAGCAGGATTCTCTGACTGCTGCATGCAATGAAATTGAAGATGAGCTATTAGGATCAGAGGGTGGGCTGGGGCCAGGTGGGCAGGAGGGCTGAGGGATGGCTGCAGGACAGTGTCATAAAGGGTTCGTAAGCCTGCAGGAATTTATGAGATAATTTTCACGCTTAAAAGAGATCTTTGAAGATTTTCGTGTGAACAGCAGGGTCTGTTGTTAAAATAAGAAAATTTCTGTGTTTGTGTACAGCTGAAGAGCAAGAAAAAAATACAGCTCTCCTGCCCGTTCCTTTTGACATGCCAAGCTAAAGAGCACAAGGGCCTGAGTGAAGGACGGGGATGAACGGGCAGCTTCAGATGGGCCTCAGACACAGGTGTGCTGCAATGTGTTCAGTTACATGGGTGGAATTTACTCACATACGACAAGCATATGTAACAAATATGACACATAAAGTATGACAGATGTGACCAACATGTACGGGTCAAGTATTTAAGAAAACAGAATTGCTAGTAAAAACTTCTGAGAGTTAATCTGTCAATTGCATGAACAATGGGGTACGTGTGTCTAAAAATATTCCAAAACATTGAAAGATAAAAATGTCTATTTGTTTCTGAGCAAACAGCAAAATAGAAGGCTGAAAAGGTGGGTGTGGCGTGAAGATGTCGTTAAATGTTTCCTAAAATCAAAAGCGCTAAGCTAATATTAGATACTACCGTGGCCATATATTTCACAGGCTTTATCATCCAACCCTCCAACAGAGCACAATGTCCTTAAATGCATGTGTTGTTGAGTGTATTGCCCAGACTTATATCCCCATGGGGCTAAAGCAAAGGCCTAGGAAGTTTCATAAATGCTTAAAATGTGTCTTCTCTCACGAAGGTGGAAAGAACACCAGAAAGAGAAAAAGAATCAGACATTGCATTTTTCATCAAATATTGAGATGGAGGTTATCTATGAGATGCAGTTTTTCTCCCAGGCGCTTATGAAAAGTGATTTGCGGGGACCGGATCCAGACCCGAGCATTCTCGGCGTGTGTGCGCACAGAAGCACGTACGACTGATTGATTACACATGTTAAATCACCGCACCGCCTTTCTGTCCCATTGGAGCCTCCTGCTAAGATGACCATGTCTCTCCCCAGGATGCGCAGAGCAGGCTGCAGACACTGACAACCTGACCATCTTCCTCCTTCCTGCCTGTTGTTAACAGGTTTTCTTCTATGCCATTTGGATGAAAACTCATAATGGATTCTCCCAGAAATTTCACAAATTATAACCTGCTACCTATGAACTAGTGAGCACCTGCTCCTCTACTTCATCATAACCGTCTGCCTCTGACTTGTCTCATGGGCTGTCACCTTGACAACCCTCTGTGCCTGTCATGTTTCTTTTCAGATTTGTGTAAATTCCCAGCTGTTCAAGACACTTCGAGATATGACACAAGTTGATGTCTTATAAATGTTGGTGTCATTCTAGTTAGATATAAAGGAGGATAAACTGAAGCAAGAACTTTTGGCTGTGAACCCCCTCAGATTTTAAAAATTTACAAAAGATCTCCAAGAGCTTTTGTTCATGTGAACAGTATCTAATGGCATTCTCTCATTCTACTTTGTGCTACTGTAACAAAAGGATTGAGACTTCAAAATTAATACAGAAAATAAATGTATTTAGGCTCATGGAGCTAGGGCCTGGGAATTCCAGGATTGGGTGGCTGCCTCTTTCTAGGTCTCTTGCTGCTTCAAAATGTGGAAAACCTAGGTTGGAAGAGGGGTAAAGACACATACATGCGAGGGAAAGTGAACCAAGCACTGTGGCTCGCCATGGATTAGAGGAAGCCATTAAGCCAGGACAAGGACTTTGCCTTCAGGATATAAACAGCTCCCACCAGACACCACCCCTATACCGCTTCGTTGAGTTTCCAGCACACAAACTTTTGGCATGCACACAGTGGCAGTTATTTATTATATTAGAAAACCAAACTGAAAGATCTTAAAATACTTGTTAAAAACATCCATTATGATATGATCATACTCATAGCATATTTATGCAACAAAACAGGATTTTCTCCAACACAATGAGAAAGAACGCCATCTCTTTAATACTTGACTTAATAAACAAAATTAAATTTAAATTCTGGCTTGTCCTATCCACTTCTGCAGATTACTGCTCGGGACACCATCACATGGGCTTTGGAGAAGCCCACCATGGCCTTGGGTGTGCTCATGACAAATCCAAGTAAATAGATGGCTAACTTTCCTTGCTGATTGTGAAGAAATTCATATGTTGGATGATGTAGCTCAGAAAGTATCTCAGCATCAGTTAGCTGCTCCTTGAAAACGAAGGACCTGAGAAAAGACCACGAGAGTCCAGCGCAATGCCCTTCAAAGGGGAATAGAGAAGAATGCTCTGGAGATAAGAATTTTCACATTGACTCTCCATCGATTACTTAGATCACCTCTAAAAAAGTGCAAGTTAAAATCTAGCTGGAAATTCTATTAGGTAAACACTTGAACTATTATTAAACTAAAATTCAAACTTACAAAGTAAATATTAAAAAGAATTATAAGCACAATGAAACTCAAATTCTTAGCACTGACATTGTTAAAGCAAAATCGTTTTAACACCAAAATAACACTCACTGCCTTCGTAGCGAGGTTCTTGGCCAGCTAAATTCTGTTGTGAGTCATATATGCTAGGCATCTCCTTTTCATTCCTTCTCTGGTTCTCACTAGACCTCAGGCACATCAAATTGGATAAAGCATCTTCCTTAATTCAGGACACATTCCCTTCCTTTGTGATCCTTTGCATTTGTTTGTTGGCTGGTTTTTTAAAAGTTTATTTCTAAGGTTCATATTACTGATTTAATTTTATGAGTTTTATTATATTATACAGTATATGTTTAATAAAAAAATAAAATGCCAATGAAATAAAATATTGAATGTTTAATATTTTTTAATGTCATCATTTGAGATTTTTGCAAAGAGGAACAATATAACACAGTATGTGCTTTTTAATATTATTTTATGATGAATCACTGAAGAGCCATGTACAAGGATTACAGGAAATTTGTCAACACTCTAAACACTAAAGAATCTAGCTAAGGTCCTAGATACTAATATCTTGCATGAGTCCAGCTGAAATCCTAGAACTCACAAAAATGCCTCCCATGGTCCAACTGGAGGCCTACAGCCCATGACAAAGTCTCACGCAGGCCTGCTTCACAGATCTGCCCTGGGAAGGTCCAGAAGTCAGTGGGAGAAGCTAGGAAGTCTATGCCAGCAGGATGAATGATCAGTCCTAGCAGGCTGAGCAATCTGAACTGGAGCCAGGAAGCAAAGCTTAAGGTAAGAACCAGAGTTCTCGCAAAGGTACAACAGCCCTGCTCAGCATCAGCGAGGAACCAAGCCTTTCCAGCAATGAAGACAGCTGGGTTCCCATCAGGAAAGCCAACACAACAAGCTTTTCCATAAGTCTGAGCAATGCACCGTCTTGCCCTATAGAGCCAGGAAGCGAAGCTCAGATGAGGACCAGAGCTCTCCCAAAACGCACTGTAGCCATTCTGAGCAACAGTGAAGCTCCGGAGCTCCTCCTCCAACAAGAACAGCCAAGCTCATAAGGAAAGCCAGCAGACCAAGGTCACCCAGCGGTACAGCCGAGGAGAACCAACAGCTCCCAGCAGCTCCATTAGCTTCCCCAGACAGCATCCCCAACAGCCTCCCCACAGCTTCTTCAGTTCTGCCTCTTATGCTGCTGGCAACAACCCTCAGGAGCACCTCCCACACCCAGCACCATACTGGTTCAGTTCAGCTGGGTGAAAGAAGGCGACCACCAGTAAGAAAACCACTACAAATGATTAATATGAAAAATTTAATATCAATATTATTTCAACATTTCCAACTTAACTTTTTTTGGTTTACAAAAATCTAAAAAATAACAGAAATGAATTCCTAAACGAATTAAAATGAAAAAACAAAACTCTTCAACAAAACTAGTCTTTACTTCAATTATGTCACCTAAGGCATGAAAATGGCACGTTCCAAATACGAGTATTGCTTAGGTGACAGCACATATGTTTAGTCTTACTGTCTTTTTTTTTTTTTTTTTTTTTTTTAATCAGGGCATACTTGAAATCTTGCTGGTCTTGCTGCCTCGTTAGGCAGGTCTTGTGATGTTTTCCCTGCCTCTTCACTGGTCTGTTTCAGCATTCTTTTGTGGTATTCTTTGGGTGGATACATATTGTTCTTCCTCTATTATATTTGATCTTTATCTATTTCAGTCCCAATTCTTTTTTTATTTTTATGTTTTTGTGTTTTTTTAGGGAAAGGGCTCAGGGTCTCACTACTAGATCAGACTTGGAGTGATCTACCTGTTTACAGCCTCCCAAGAGCTGGGACTACCGGCGCAAGTCACCACATTCAGACTTAATCGCTATCTCAGTGCAACCCGGAGATGGGGCTGGCACAGCAGGCCCGGAGATCAAACCCTCAGTCCCTGTGTGTGCTTGCAGGCACTTTGATCCGCTGAACTATTTGGTCAACCTACTCTTGAAGGAAATCTTTCTATTGTATTTTTCCCTCTGTACTTCCTTTGTAAACTATGATACTATTTATGCCTGACATGTTTAGAATCAAGTAAAACAAAAGCATTGGCCAATGCTTTGAACTGCAGGAGACAAAAGTACTTGCTGCAAAACTCAACAACACCTACTGGGCCTTCATTGTGCTGTAAAATAGCAGCCTTCCTCGCTTCATGTGTGCTGAGGATTCACTACCAATCCTACCATGGTAGGAGGTTAGCAGTAACATACTTCTTTGTTTTCCTTTGCTATATATAAGACCAATGCTAGGTCTTTCTGAAATTCAAAGATTGTACTGCCTATTTCTCTGTAAGGTTGCAACACTTTTATTCTGGAATCTCCACTTTGTTCTTGTTAATATTTCCTACTGGTGTTCTTTTAGCAAATATAACATCAATGGGTGACTAGTAAACCAATTGCTGAACGTGACATTTCAGTTACTTTTTGAGATGGGTACAAGTTATAAGGTTCATTCTATGCACAGTCATAAGGTTTATTACTGCATAAATAAATACAAGTGGCTGAGTTCCAGGACAAATTTCTAAATTCAAAATCTAAAATGTCTTCCCATCCACCTCGGGATATAGCTTTATGCCATATTCTGTGCAGATTGCCGAAAGCTACACCCACAAAAGGGTGCACATTGTTTATCAATTGTCATGTACTTAGAAGATGTATAGGCTGCTGCTGATTCAAAACAAAGCTTTGCAAAAATGAGTGAATAACATCCCAATTGTCAAATAGTTTCTTTCTTGGTAGGTATTTCTGTCATCAAAACATTGACAATTTTAAAGAAAGCAATACCTTTTGAGTGTTGTTCTGAAAAATCTCAATGCCACATCTATCCATTTTGCTTTAAATCTTTTCAATTCTGATGAAGGATAAATCCTGCCAAGAAGGCTTTGACTTCAGGTAGCAAGAGTCATGACAAATACATTTTTGAGTATTCCTGTTGGTGCACATAGAAGATTTTATTTGTATTTCGTTTCTTGTGTAACAACAGCTTGTAGCCTATGGATTGTTACAATTTCCAGCACTGACTCTTGCGGTTGGCATTCCGTCCATTGCCCCTGGCAGGAACCTAATAACATTTTCTGACCTAATTCTAGTGCTGGGTTGCTCAGGTGTGCATGACCACATGACCATTATGGTGCATTTTGAGAAGTCCAGTATTTCTTTACCTTGCTGCCTTCTTCCCTGTCTGCGTAGCGGTCTTCACTGAGATTCTTTGCCAGTCATTTCCTGTTCCATCGCACATCTGCTGCTTCTCTGGCTCACAGCATCCACATCTTTGTCAGTAACCCCGCCACTGATGACTCCCTGAGGATTAAGCCATCGATGCATGAGCCTTCAGGAGACATTTCATATTTGAAGCAAAATGAAAATTTATTGGCTCA